>JAMPIV010001843.1:1260000-1479420 GCA_024509875.1 Oreohelix idahoensis | reverse complement strand
GCATTATTCTCTATCTCGACTAGGGCAGACCACTTCTTCAGGCCCGCTCAGATGGAGCAAAAACTACGGTGCCAGATTATGCTGCACGATGTGGAACCCAACCTGTGGTGCATCCCCCCATTTATACCTTATGGGGGGCAGGATTTGGTTCCTGGGGGGGGGTGCGCTGGGGAGAGTGCCGGCTGAAGCCGGGGGGACGGCCGAGGGGCGGGGGACACAGTGCATCGGGGGGGTGGGTTCTTTTGTCTTGGCCGTGGGGTCGCGGCGGTGACCCCGGGGCGAGGGGGCGTTGTGGTGGTGGCGGGTGGGGTAGCGTCTGTTGGTTGGCGTCTAGATACAGTATGGGTCGGGGGGTGTTGGTGTTTTTGGGCGGTGGGTGGGGGGGGGTTTGGGGGGGGGGGGCGTGGGGGCTCGGTGGGGGGGAGGGGGGATGGGTGGGGTTGGGGGGTGGTGGTTTGTTGTGGGGGGTGCGGGGTCGGGGGGGGGGGGGTCTCTTGCCGATTTGTTGGATGTGTGGGTCGGGGGTGGGGGTGCGATGGGTGGGGCAGGGGGCGGATTGGGTGTGCACGGGAGCTCGGGGGCGTGTGTGGGGGGCGGGTACGGTGACTATTGGGGATGTGCGGGGTGTGGGGGTGGTGGATTGGTGGGGGCTTGGGTGGGGTCGGTTGGGGGGGGGGGATGGGTCGGGTTATTGGGTGTACGTTGGAGTGGGTTGTTCTGGGCTTGCGCTTTGGGGTGGGGTGTTTTGGGGGTCGGTGGGTTCAACCACTGGGCGGAAGGTTGGGAGGGTGGTGGGGGGGGTGTGGGGTGGGGGGGGGGGGGGGGTGGGGGGGGGGGTGGGGGGTGGGGGGGGTGGGGGGGGGGGGGGGGGGGCGTGGGGGGTGGGGGGGAGGGAGGGTGGGGGGGGGGGGGGTTGGGGGGGGGGGGGGGGGGGGTGGGGGGGTGGGGGGGGGTGGGGGGGGGGGGGGGGAGGGGGGGGGGGGGTGGGGGGGGGGGGTGGGGGGGGTGGGGGGTGGGGCTGGGGGTGGGTGGTGGTTGGGGGGTTGGGGGGGGGGGGGGGGGGGGGGGGGGGGGGGGGGGGGGGTTGGGTTTCCACTGTTGGTTTAGGTTTGGCGGGTGCAGAAGGGGGGGGGGGGGGGGGGGTTATGGTGGTTGGGGGGGGTGGTGCGGGGTGGGGGGGGGGGGGGGTGGAGGGAGGGGTAGGGGGAGGTTAGTGGGTGGTGGGGAGGGGGGGGGGAAGCCGGGGCGGGTGGGGGGGGGGGTGGTTGGGGGGTCTTTTAAGGCGGGTGGGGGTTAGGGAGCGGTGGGGGGGGGGGGGGTTTTTGGGTTAGGGAGGGGTGTATTTTGTGGGGGGAGGGGGGGGGGGGGGGGGGGGGGAGGTTTTTTTTGTGGGGGGGGGGGGATGTCCGGTGGGGGACACCCACTAATATAGAGGGTGGGGGGGGGGGTACCCACCCCTGTTTTCCCCCCCCCCCCTAATAATTATTAACGCTGTGGTTGTTTGGGGGGTGCAATAACTTTGTGGGGGGGTTTTGTGGGGGTTTGGGGGGGGGGGGGGGTACATTCTATGGTTTCCGTGTGCAGGGGGGGGCTTGGGGGGTTGGTTGGTACAAGAGTGTTTGGTTTATGTCTCTTATGGGGGGTGGTTGGTTCAGTCGTACACGGGAGGGGGGGTTTTGAGGGGGTTGGGGGGGGTTTTTTGGTTGGGGGCCGGGTGGGGGGTTTTGTCTTGGTTGTGGTAAAAGGGTGGGGAAGGGGTAGTGGGGGGGTTATGGGGGGGGTTGGGGTTATTTTATTTAAATAGTGTCTGGTTTGTTGGTTTTGGGGGGGGTTGGTTTGGGATTGGTTGGTGGGGGTTTATGACGGTGGGGTGGTTTGTTTGGGTGGTGGGTGGGGGGGGGGGGGGGTTGGTGGGGTTTGGGGGTCTGGGTACTGGCATTGGTTTTGGCACCCTGGGTGGGGGGGTTGGTTATTTTATTTATTGAACCGTGTGTGGAGATTTCTGGTTGGGGGGGGCAGGCTGGGGGGAGTTGGGGGTGTTGAGAGGTTTGGGGGTGTGTAGGGGGGGGGGAAACATTTATGGGGGGGGCGGGGGGGTAGTTTTTGACAGGATTTACAACCAACATGGGCGTTTGGGTGAGTTGGTATGGGGGGGGGGGTGGGGTGGGAAAGGGGTGGGGGGGGGGGTGTGGGGGGGAGGGGGGGGGGGGGGGTTTTGGGTGGGTTCTGTTTGGGTGGGGGGGCGGTAATTGTGGGGGGGTTTGAAGTATTGACGTTGGGGTAGGGGGGGGCGGGGGGCGGTTTGAAGGGCATGTAGCGGTTTGGGTCGGGGGGGGAGGATGTTATTTGCCCCCCCCCCCCCCCCCCCCCCCCCCCCCCCCCCCCCCGGAAGGTTAGGGGGCATAGGGGTGGGGGGATGAGGAGGGTTGATGGGGACGGGTGGGGTCGGGGGGGAAAAGTGGGGGGAAAATTTGGGTGTTACGAGAGGTAGGGGTACCAGTGGGGTAGGGGGATTTTTAGATATGGCCGGTTTGGGGGGTATTGGGTGGTTGGTATGGAGGTGTCTATGGGGGGATTGTTTAAATGGGGGGTTAATGGAGATTAGGGTTGATAATGTAGCGGGTATGTGTAGACGGGAAGGGTGTTTTGTACGATCAGGAAAGATTGGGGGTACGAAAAAAAGTCTTAATGTTTGGGGGTGTGAAGATATGTGGTTTTGTGGTAAACAGGTTACGGATTTGTGTTGGGGTTGTGGGGTTATCGGGAGTTAAGAGGGGTCCACGTGTTGGGGGTGTTTTTTCAGGGGGGGGGTATGCAAGGGAGGGTGGGGTTGGGGTGCAGGGGGGGGGGGCGGTGGGGCTTTAGTGATGTTGTACATATCTTGGGGGGTGTGGGGGGAGGGGGTGTGGTGGAAGAAAGTTTTCGGTTGGGGGGTTATTTTATTTGGGGTGGGGTGGGGGTTTTGGGGGGTGTGGGGGTGTAGGGGTGGTTCCGGGTTTGGGGGGGGGGGGTTGGGGGGGGTGGGGGGTGGTGAGATGGGTGGTGGGGTGGTGCTGATGGGGGGGGGGGGGGGGTGGTTGAGAGGATGTTGTTGGGGGGGGGGGGGGGTTTAGTTGGGAGGGGGTTTGGGATTTGTGTTTGGGGGGGGGGGGTGTGGGGGGGGGGGGGGGGGGTGGGGGTGGTGGGCCCGGTGGAGGTTTATGTTATTTGGGCGGGGGGGGGAGGTTTGGGGGTGGGGGGGTTCGGGGGAAGGGGGATTTGGGTTTGGGTGGTGGGGGTTGGTTGGCGGTCGGGGGTCCGGGTTAGTGGGGGGGGGTTGAAGGGCACCACAATGTCCCCCCTTGTTTTGTGGGGGGGACGTGGGGGTGGGGTTAGTACGATGGGTGGGGGGGGGGATTGGCTCATTTGGGCAATTGTTCGACTGAACCGGGGGGGGGGGGGGGGGGGGGTTAGTGGGGGGGAGGTGGTGTTTTGTTGGCGGCGGGGGGGGGGGGGGGGGTGGGTTTGTTGGGGGGTTATCTTGTTATTGTGGGTCGGAGGGGTGGGGTATTTTGGGGGGGTGGGGGGGGGCTAGTCGAGTGGCGGTTTTGTGGGGGAGGGGGTTTTTGGGGGGGGGGGGGTTGGGGGAGCCCCTCCCACCCCAGTGCCCCCCGGGTTTGTTTGGTGGTTGTTTATACAGTTTGTGGGGGGTTGTGGGGGTTGGGGGGGGGCGAGGCCGGGTTGTAATTTAAACAAGTATGGGGGGGGGGGGGGGGGGGGTTGGTTCGATTGACAGTTTTTTTTTTGTGGGGGTTGCGGGTGTGGGGGGGGGTTTGGCAGTGTTGGGGTATGTGGTGGTTTTAGGTTGGTGTTGGGAGGTTTGTGGGGGGGCGGTTCGTGTTGGGGGATTACATGCGGTTGCTATCCCGTTGTGTTGTTGTTTATTGATTACTTTTATGGTTTGGAAAAATCATGGGGGGCGAACGGCCAATGGTTCGGGTTTTTGTTTTGCATCGGGGTGTGGGTTTTGCCTGGAGACTGGTATATAGGCGGTGGTGGGGGTGAAGTTGAGGTGTCGTGGGGGTCACTGTGGGGGGGGGGGGTGGTGTAGGTGGTTTGGAGGGTTGGGCAATTGGTGTGGTGGGGGGGTGTTTGCTTTTAGGGGTTTTGTACTAAATTGTTTATTTTGGCTGGTGGGGGGGGGGGGGCAAGAGCTTGGCTGGCCCCGGTTTTTGGGGGGCTGGGATGGGTTGTGTGCGGGGTTGTTTTTGTGTATTTGTAGATGGGGGGGGGGTCTGGGGCATTTTGGGTGTATTCGGCCATTAAAGGGGGGTTTTTTTGGTTAATGTTTTCGGGTGATTGTTTCATGTGGGTGGTTTTCGTTGTGTCCATTGGTTTCCTAAGATGTTGGGGGGAGGGGGTTGTAGGAGTTTTGAGGCCTTGGGGTTGTTGGGTGGGGGATTTGGGGAGTTGGTGGGGGGGACTTTCGGTGGTGGGTGTAGTTTTTTTCCTCCCCACCTTGCGGTTGAGGTTGGGGCCAGAGGTGTGGAAGACCTTGAGGTCTGGGGGGTATTTGAGGGTGTTAAAACTGGGGTTTGGTTATGTTTGTTTGGGGGTTGCTTCTTTTTTGTTGGTTGGGGTCCATTGGCAGGCCCTGTTGTTGTGGGGGGGGGGGTGGGCCGGGCTAGGGGTTTCAGGGGGGGGTGGGGGGGTGGGGGCGTCAAGTAGTGGGGGGGTGTGGGAGGGGGGTGGGGTGGATGGCCGGGGGGGGTGTGGAAGGGGAGGGGGGTGTGTTGGGGGATGGTTCATTGTGACGCGCCGGGGGGGGGGCGTGGTGGGGGGGGTGTCAGGGGAGAGGGTGTGGGGTTTTGATTGGGGCTGATGTGGAGGTGTGTTTCGGGTTTGGTTTTCGTGGTGTGGGTTTTATGAGTGGGAGGAGATGGGTGTTATGGTCAGGGTTGGTGGTGGGGGATTATTGGAGTTGGACTAGGGGGTGTGGGGGTTTTGGTTTTGTGGTGGGTTCGGGGGTGTGTGTGTGGGGGGGTGGGCTGTGGGTATTTGCTATTTGGTAGAAGGTTTCGTGGGGGTTGTTGTGGGTGTGTTTGGGGGTGGGTGGGGGGGGGTTGTTAGGGTTTTCTACGGGTGGGGGTCTTGTTGGGGGGGGTTTGGTTGGGGGGGTTGGGGTGGGGGGGTGGTTTGTGGTGGTGTGGTGCTTGGGTGGGGGGGGTTTGGGGGTGTTTGGGGTGTTTAGGGGGTTGTTGTGTTTGGTTGTTGGTGGGTTGTTGTGGTTTAGGATGTATTTTGTTGTGGTGTTGGGGGGTTTGTGTTGTTTTAGGTGTTATTGTTGTTTGTGTGGGGAGGTTGGATTGTTTTTTGTTTGGTGTTGGTTTTGTTTGGTTTTTTTTGGTTGGTGGAATGGGATGGTGGGGGGGGGGGGTTGGGGGGTGGGAATTTTGAATGGTGTGGGTTTGGGGGGGTTTTGAACTGTGGTTTTTTTGGTGTGTGTGGTTGGGGTGAGTGGGTGGGGGGGTTTGGGGGTTTTGGGTGTTTTGGAGTTTGGGGGCGGGTGGGGGTGGGTGGGGGGGGGGGTTGGGGTTTTGATGGGGGGTTGGTTGTGGGGGGGGTTGGGGTGGGTGTTGTGGTTTTGGGGGTGTGGTTGTGGTGGGGGGTGTGGTGGTTGGGGGTTGGGATGGGTTTGAAACTTTTGAGTTCTAATTCTTTGCTTTGTGTGCGGTTGTGCATTGTCGTTTTTTCATTTTTCGTAAAGGTTTTTTTGTCTCTTATGATTAGTTTTTGCGTGTTTTTTTTCAATTTGTTTAAGAGTTTGTTGTGACAAAGGTTGTTTAGGTTTTATTTTTGATTTTTGTTTTTTTTGGCTTTTGAAACATGGTATGAATTCTGTTTATTTTCTTATAAGAGAGGGCCGGTTTTTTGCAGGGAAGTTTTGTTGTTTAGTTAGTTTGGTGTTTTTGATGTATTATGCAGTTTTTCGAATAGGGTATTTTCGAAAGAGTGCAGTTATGTGACCCTCATTTGTTTTTTTTTAGATTCTTTCTATTTGGATATTTTTAGTGTTTGGTGGAGGACTGTTGGGTGATTTGGCTTGGGAAAATCTTTTCGTAAATGAAAATAAATGGCATATATTGGGGGAGGTGGTTAAAAGAGTTATTAGACAATCTTGTGGTACAAGCCGAATAAATTTATCAGTCGACCGTTTAAATTGAAGTGTGTGGAGTGAGTTTTGTAGGTTAGAGCCAAAAAATATCTGGGGTGCAAATTTGTGATTGTTTAGAGTTTATTGGTTCAAGAAAATCCATCCGTTGTTGAGTTACTCCACTCCCCCATTGTTTGGCCCAAGATATAAACACGAACGAACGACGCCGAATTTGTAATCCCGGAAAACAAAAATAGTTTAGAACCCCGTGTTGGTAAAAAGTGGTTGGGGGGTTGTGCTAATGATAGAGATATCTGATCGGGATCCCGTAAAGGGGGGGGTCTGTGGGGCGGTGGTCCTATCGAACAACACCGTATGGCTTAACGAGATTAGAAAAAACTAATTGTTCAAAAACTCTAAAAAAAAAAATAAAATAAAAAGTTGGGTTGGGAGCAAGAACAATTTTTGGTGTTTGACCCCAGGCGCAAAGTATTTTAATAATCCAAACATTTAAACGCTGTTAGTGATGAAAAAAATGATAACAAAAGTTCCTATTCTAAGTTCAAAGACCGGAAACGAGCCCTCATTTGTCGTACTCGTCTTCCTATTCTAAGTTCAAAAATCCGTCGGACGAGACCCCATTTGTCGTAGATTTCCGATAGGAGAATTAAGACTAGGTTTGGTCCCTTCTGAATAGGTTTGAATAGGTGATAGACTCAGTGAGAGTTAGTGAAAGGTAATAGAATTTCCACACACGTGAGATGATAGATTTGATATAGTGGCTGTCTCTGAAAGCGAAAAGAATTCTTCTCTCTCTCACCTATCTTCTACAACAGTTGTTACAGCGTCAGACAGACTACACCCATATACATATTACGTATATTTCTATCACTCACAGGCACGCACATACACGTGACGGTAGGTAAACACACAGACGTGGGAAAACTATAACAATGATATATTTATTATCTAGAACGAGCTGACCAAACACGATTATCAAGTTCAAGAGCGATTTTATTATCAGGAAAAATCCGCTCACAACATCAAAGAAAGTACATCGAGGAAAATACATATACACATAGTCATAAAAAATCAAGGAAATGTTGCAAGGATGATAGCCCCGTTATAGTGTTAACTCTAGGTTTAGCCCGGCCCCGTTAAGAGAACAGATGATGGCGCCAGAGTCACAGATACATAGGGTTTGAGTCTAAGAGTTTTTCTTTGTTTTATCTCGTAATTATATGCACAGAGTTTGAAAAAAATCTGATTTAACCTAAGACAAAACACAAGAACTCTAGCCTTAGCAACAAATTATGCAGATTGAAAAAAAAATAAATAGGACAGCAACAGGGTGTCAAAGATATAATAGTGAAAAATATCACTCAAACCAGCGTACACTCATTCATTCCGCCATGGCTTCTCACACTAGTACTCACGACTTTGCTTGCTGCCTCTTGGAACACATTGATTTTAGATTTTCACACAGACTCAAAAAAATGCAGTCTTCTGCCAAGAAGTCCCCAGTTCCAAAAGACTTATCTAACTTGGAGTCTCCGGGAACGACTACTTGGGTATGCAAATTTGTTCAAATGTCTGATTAAGTCACCTAACAATTATTCCAGGCGCGGGAGTTAGCAGAGCACAGTGTCAATAGCGTAGGTTTCTAAAAAAAATGATGAATGTCAGGTCGGTGCCTTCCCTCAGTATAGGATTCACTTTAGTCACACCACAGATTTGTCCACAAGATATAATCTAGTCGGGAAATGATTGTAAATATTCACGCCACCAGGCAGCAAATTATATAGAGTTTCTAGAAGAAATTAAGTGCTGGCTCCAAGGTCCAGTATTTATCATTACAGTCTTTGAAAACCCGTTATAGGGATATTAGTATTTCTGTCTAACTTGCACCGTCAGATCAGTGTTACTTGAGAAAACCCACGTGGTTCAAAAATAAGGACTGTCTATTTCTTCACAAGTATGGAAACTACTACTAGGTGCTGGTAAAGTTAGGGTCACCCCAAAACTTTCACTGTGTGGAGGAAAAATAACACATATAATATAATAAACAGAATCTGTACTGGTTAAAACTTACATTTAAACTTGCAAGCAGAGAGCTTTGCTTATCATTTAAACTTCCCGTGACGTAAGTTATAATTAAAAATCAGCAATCCTAATGAATTAGGAACACGTGCGTATTCCGTCACCATTCACGAGGTTCGATTCTAGAGTTTATACGTTAGTTTAGAAAAATACAATCGACTGAGTATTAGCAGTTAAATTAAATTCATAAATAGCTACAATTGCCGTTATAAGCTAGAAATTTTAATTAGTCTGCTTTTCCACTGAATGCTTCCCTAGAAAATATAATAGCCTACCACTTTATTTCTCTTCTGCGCTAAAGAAATAGATTTAAATGAATTAAGCGATTTAACACTTTAACACTCACAAAATCTATATATCTATCATATTAATTACCTCAACCACAGAATTACAGGTAGTCGCACAACTTAAGAATAAAATTGCTGAAAATATTTCTGGAAGTCTAGAAGTTCGACAAATTGCCGAAACAAACTGAGATCTTCGCTAACAGCTATTCTGTTTTTTTTCGAGCGACCTATCTACTGTGGAGTCTATGAGCGAGAATGAAATTTAAGTTTCAAACTTGGCCAATATCTTAAAATCAGACAAAGGGCCGAAACTTATTTCGCCAAGCGAAATTATCTCCCCTACTCCCAACATTTACGTCCGCTTAACGCGTGTCGTAACTGTCACCTACTGACCACGATGTACGCGTGTCAGTTTCAAATCCCAGACAGCCTGACTCCATTGCCCAAGTGAGCGCCGTGTCAGTTTGGGATTTTCCAGCCAAATGTCTGGATACTGCCCGGTGCAGATGTAAAGTATCACACCTCACCGGGACTAATGCCGAGAAGAAGCTCGCGCGCTCGGTGAGAATGTAGACGATTTGCTACGTCCTGTGTTCAGCGAACCGACTTATCACGCCTTCTGACGCCCTGACATCTACGTAATATCGTCCTAGCGCGATTCTCAGTTTAGGAGAAAGGAAAACAGGTAAAGTTTGCGAATTATATGAGAATAATATTCGCAAAACTAATGGATGAAAAAAATATACAGGAAAAAAAAATACAGAGATAATAAAAGAGAGAATTTATGTGAAAGAATAGGAAGAAGATGTAGGAAATTAAATGAATATAAACCCTACGTGACAGGAATACACCCTTCTCCTGGCACAGATTAGAATGGACCCACAGCCCTGTATTTAGATGCTGTTCGAATGACGTAAGCCTGAGAAATTCATCTTATGACGGGTGAGACACTTGGTCTGAAAATCTATAATTCCTCTTATGACGGGTGAAACACTTGGTCTGGAAATCTATAATTCCTCTTATGACGGGTGAAACACTTGGTCTGGAAATCTATAATTCCTCTTATGACGGGTGAAACACTTGGTCTGGAAATCTATAATTCCTCTTATGACGGGTGAAACACTTGATCTGGAAATCTATAATTCCTCTTATGACTCCTTGTGATAAAATTCCCAAGTTTCCAGTCTTGTATTAAAATTGCGGGTTTACTTGTAAATTCCAAAGTTGCCCAATACTCGATCTGGTACTTATAGTTGTGGAATTGTAAGTCCTATCCTCTTTCTTCTGGCTTGTAGGAGGTGTTGAGTTGACGCTGCGATGCAGTCTATCCGTTCTGTGTGTTGTGACTCCGAGTTTGTTAGATTATATCTCACAATCCTTAGTTTCAAATCCCCGCTGTGTTTCCGCCGAAAGTTCCAATCAAATCATTGTAGATTCTGGCGAACCAATCCAATCTATCTAGCATAGTTTGGGTGGGGAAGTTTATCATTACTCATCCCACGCGTATTTGAAAATATTAAATTTAATATACTCGCGTGGCCTCTTACACAGTGATATCATATCGTTACCTAAGACTTCCGGCGCACCTCTGTTTATCACCTTTATCTGCGTGCCTCCGCTAGACAGATGTCTGGTCAAACCGTATTGTCTTCTTTCATCGTATCCCCACACCAGCTTGGATCAACATGATCAACAGCTTTCCAATGGAATCAAATGTTTCCTCAGGCGATCAGACAGATTAGGCGATAAAATATCGCTGGCCAGGTCACCAAACCTGGCGAATCGTAACAACAGTCTGGGTGTGGAGTGTGAAACAATAAGATACGCATTACTCCCGTAGCAAATACTGCCATAGGGGAGTGGCGTGTTAGAGAATTCACCATGCTATGTCCAGCATAGAGCAAAATAGTGAAAATAACGAATGAAAAGGCATGATTTATGTCAAATAAAAGCGATGTTTGCGAAAAATGAAGACAAAGAAAGGATACTGCCGGAGGGCTGAAGGTGTGAGAGATCACTCAAATGAGCATGTTCAGACGTTTTGTCACATCTAGGACCTCTTTATGTGTTTTCTTCTCTTTCCATAAGACATACCCCCATAAAGTCTCATAATAGTCGCCTTATACAACATGCCTCAAGGAACTATAGTCACGGATTGCCTGCCCTTAGCGCTGCAGTAGTGGTCCACCAGTGGCCAACACTCAAGAGTATCTAATATGGGTCTTCAAAGGTGTCTACCTTCGCACAAGATTACTCTTGGCAGAGTTGTAGATAGAAGGATAATGACGCTTCTATCTCAAGGGAGTTTTCACAACATGTTTTCAGAAGTCAAGAACAATGCTGCGTAGGGCAGAGCACTATTAACTTATATCTGATCCTTCACCTTTCATGGAGAATTAAGCAATGGAAAAAACCCGTGTCAGCCCCCAGCTGGTGTAAATCCAGCGAAATTGTTTTATAAGTATTTGCTCTATAGATGTAAATATATGTCTAAATGTATATATATTAAAGAGTCTTGCTCGTACGTTTGCTTTCATACTTACTTACTTACTTTTTCGTTCCCTTTCTACCGTGAGGTGTAGATGTTTGGAAGAGAGAGCGCCAGACTATCCTATCGGCTGTCTTCCTCCTGGTCTGGTTCCATTCTAATCCTCGGTCCTTCAAAGATTGTCTAATGTTGTTCTCCTAGCGGACTCTGGGTCGTCCTGGGGGTCTGGATCCCTGGCTCTTTGTTTCCCATGCTAGTCGTGGTAGCCGATCTTCTCCCATTCTGCAAAAATGGCCAAACCATCTTAGTTGGGACTGTTCTACTTGGGTCTG
Organism: Oreohelix idahoensis; assembly: GCA_024509875.1. Classification (NCBI taxonomy): domain Eukaryota; kingdom Metazoa; phylum Mollusca; class Gastropoda; order Stylommatophora; family Oreohelicidae; genus Oreohelix; species Oreohelix idahoensis. The sequence continues at coordinate 1,468,080 of JAMPIV010001843.1, read as the reverse complement.
CAGGGGGTGGGATTTAAGGCCTTGACGTATCGCCTGGTTGCGGACCATGTCTCTTCTTGTTACTTCAACCACCTTCCTAAGATACCTCATTTCTGAGGTTTGGATCTGGCTTTTATTGGTTGTAGTCATTGCCCATGACTCGCATCCATATGTCAAGACTGGGACATAGGTGGAGCGGTATACAGCCATCTTCGTTTTCTTACCAACCTCTCTCTTGCTGAGGAATCCTCGATTTATGGCCTGAAAAAGTCTCCCAGCTGCTGCTTTTCGAGTGGCCATTTCTTCTTTGATGCATCCCTTTCGGTCTATAATAGCTCCGAGGTATTTAAAGTGGTCGACCTGCTCCAGGACTGGTTCTCCCAGCTTAATCTGATGTCTTCTTTCTTCTCGTGATATCACCATGGATTTTGTTTTAGAGCTGCTTATGACCATCCCTCTCTTCCTCTGCTCTTCCTTCCAGACTTGCAGGTTGGATTGGAGATGTGCCTCTGATTTAGCAATCAGGGCAACATCATCAGCAAATGCCAGCTCTGAAATTGCCATCATAACACCAATTTTCAAAAAGGGTGACAATCGACAGTGTGGAAACCATAGAGGCATATCCATTCTCAGTGTCCCTGGTAAAATCTACTCTAGAATCCTAGAGCAGAGACTCCGACGCTTAGCTGAGCCACAATTGGATGAGGTCCTGTGATCTCCTGGAGCAAACTTTGGGACTATTTGGCAAGGAAGAACATTCCAGCACCTCTGATTCATGCTATACAGAGCTTCTACAAGTCTTGCAGAAATTATGTGAGGACAGCAAACCATAAGTCAGAAGAGTTCAGGACCACCACTGGTGTAAGACAAGGTGATATCCTGTCACCTTATCTTTTCATACTCCTCATGGACGATGTCATCAAGACATGTAAGGAGAGAACAAGAAAGTATTCAGTGGGGTACTGGAAGATGAGACAGGTCTGTATTTCAGAGCTGGCATTTGCTGATGATGTTGCCCTGATTATTTTGTTTTAAAATAACATGTAACAAATTTAATAATCAATTATTTTTTACTTACTTACTTACTTAGTCGTTACCCTTCTACCGTGAGGTGTAGAGGTTTGGAAGAGAGAGCGCCAGACTATTCCATCAGCTGTCTTCTTCCTGGCCTGGTTCCATTCTAGTCCTCGGTCCTTCAAAGATTGTCTAACGTTGTCCTCCCAGCGGACTCTGCAATTATTTTTTAACAGGTTAAAATAACGATGGAATGATGGTGAGTTTTAGATGTATATAAAATTGCCTTCACTGAGACTTGGGTGAGGATTTATAAAAATGTGTCCTTTTGCTGTTTCCTTTAATAAGAACTTTGCTGATATAAGTGTGTCCTGCAGCCGTGGTTTCGTCAATTCTTTTGTAATGAGGGCACTTCTCCACACAACTCGTCCACTGTAGGAATTAGTGTTGAATCCCTGCTCTTGACTCACAATTAGTGGCGTAAAAACTTTAGTCTTGCAGCTTCGTACCACGAACTTTAGGCAAAATAAAAAGAACAAATGCCTCTGTTAAGTACACTGGGTTGGAAGATTAACAGGCGCAATGTCTCGCTGTTCACCCACCAATGTTAGCCTCTCTGAATAATTATTCTCCCTGATTATACACCGTACAACTCAAGGAATATGATTAGAAATCACCGTTATTCTTCTGGTTACTTTAATGGGGAAAATGTGTCTGGTCAACGCGAGGGTAATGGCGCCCTGAATTACAATTAACAAGGTACCTATATCTCACAAAATGATGCTATACACTTTAGGTACATGTGATGTAATCATCCCTCATCACTGCTCCATTCGGAGTCTGTGGTTGCTGCTACTTTCGCTTTTCTGTACGAACTTGCATGAAGCAATCACTAGCGCTTGCTGTAGGGGTTTATGAATTTACTATTTTCATTTTTTGAGGTTGACAGCCTCCTATTACTGGTATAACCACTTAGCAAGTACAGACATGTCACATTCACATGGTAAAATAAATGTTTACACTTACCGCAAATTAACTTTTGGGAACACAATCTCCTGGCCCAGATGTATGGACACAGCACGTTGATGCGATGCTTCGAGTCACTTGTCTGGGTAATTTTATTATTCCTCTTATGACTTGATTCTGATTCCTTATGTATCCAGTCTTTGTATTTAAAAATGCGTGTTCTCTTTTAAGTTATAAAGACGCCCAAATACTTTGATCTGTCGCCTATAATTTTGGAATTCTTAGTCCTATCCTTGTGCTTCTGATTCCTCAAGTATCCAGTCTTTGTATTTAAAATGCTGGTGCTCTTTTAAGTTACAAAGACACCAAAATACTTTGATCTGTCACTTATAATTTTTGAATTCTTGTCCGATGTCTCTCTGGCTCCTGGGAGTCGCTAATTTGACTTTGCAATGCAGTCTGATTTGTGTCTCCGATTTCGCTAGTATATGTTCCCATTTCTCAGTTCAAGTTCCAGATTGTATTTCCGACGAATTTACCAATGAAATCCAATGTCTATTCCGTCTCTCAAATTAAACCAATCCAATCTCTTTAGAACTAGGTGGGTCGGGGTGTTAAATCATTTCTTCCCCCCCCCCCCCCGGGTGTTTTTAAAATATCCAATTTAAAATTCAAACGCGTGACCTCTTCCACATATGTCGTAATACTTCCGACAGCACTTTTATGCAAACTCACAAACACATCGGTAAACTCATTTGCTGGGCTAAATGCCTTCCGCTTATATTGTCTCCTCTGACAGGTTATCTGTAATCTTGATACAGAGATGGTCCAGCGGAAGCGATTACATATACCACCTGTGTTTGCATACATTCCTCAAACGGATTTCTTAGACAGCCAATCTGGCTTCAAAGGTGGCGAGACGACTTAAGTGATAAAAGTATTAGGCGCTGACCTGTCTAATTAGCCTGGTATTATTACGATTCACATGGCGAAACGTAAACTAGTCTAGGGAGTAGTCAGAGCAAAAATATACAAGGTAAGTGCATAAAATATGCCAAATAATAGGACGATGAGTGAGGAAAATGAAGAAATGAAGCCATACTGCCGGAGAGAACGACAGTTATGAAAAGTGCACAACTGATTTCGTCACAGTCCTATTTCTTTAGTTGCTTTCTTATAGACCACCATCAACTACATGGGACAAGAATCTAATAGTAAGGAAGAAATGTGTGGCAATATTTTGGGTGAGAAAGATTAATGTGTGTTCATACATTGGGCAAAGTAACTGTGACCGTTGGTGGTCCTAAACCAGCCACATAACTATGGGTCGGAGAGGTGGTGAAAATCTAAGGGTCTTGCGGAACTGAAAGCAGATGGTTGAAGTTTTTTAGGAATTGAAAGCAGATGGTCAATTTTTCAGGAATTGAAAAGCAGATGGTCAGAGTTTTCAGTAATTGAAAGCAAGTGGTCAATTTTTCAGGAATTGAAAAACATAAGGTTAGAGTTTTCAGTAATTGAAAGTAAATGGTTTGAAACTTCAGGACTTAGAAACAGTATAGGGTGGAGATTTTTTTTGTTTTCGAGGCGAGAATCTCCGGTTAGTACAGTATATCTCTAACCAGAGACTGATTTTTGCGTGGGTATCCCTTGTTTTCCCTGTACCCTGACAGGTGTCCACTCGCCATTCAGGCAGATACTCGCCGTCATCGGAGGGCACCAATTAGAGCTGGGTCGGCTCAGGAGCCGGCAGTCCCTGGTCGACGACACTCTTTCAAATGTCTTCGCCAGGGCTTGAATTAATTCAGTCCAAGTCCCGGTCGACGACACTCATTCAAATGTGCTCGCCCGGGCTTGAACCTGGATCACCCGATCGCCAGCGCAGTTTGGTAACCATTACACCAGCGCGGCTCCCAAGGGTGAATAATGAGGAATGTGTGATCCACATTTTGACGAAAACGGCAGGTCGGTGACCAAAGTCCCGAAGAATCGAACGAACTAACCAACTTTATTTTCAAAGGGTTGAGAAGTGGGCACGCAGGCCCGTCTGACATTCTGTCCTTCCTTTTCTCTCATCTTTTATATTGAGTTCATTTATTCATTTTACATATCAATTTAAAAGAATTCAATGTTGTGAAAGTAAAATAATAGCATACTCATATTTACTTACTTAGTCGTTCCCCTTCTACCGTGAGGTGTAGAGGTATACTCATATTTACAAAACCTAATAATAACCATGAAATAAAATGTGTTGAAAGTACTAATATCATTATTAGAACCCACAAGGTGGTAGTCAGTATGCAGAGAAAGTCGTGGATCTGAAGATTGTTGTTGTCTGGACGGAGATGGGAAGTGCATCGTCACATTTATAAGAACAAACTGGAAGTATATGCTATAATATTTGACGAAATTTGACAATGAAAAGACCGATAAAATAAGAGATACAATTTAGCTGGAAATATACTACATACGCCACAGGAACTAATACAGGCAAAACATATATAGAATTTATTTTTCCCCCCTTAATGTTATACAGTACAACAATTATTCAATTCAAAGCAGTGGTTGCAGACAGGAAAAATGTTTCCTAGGAAGCTGCGGAGATCAAAGTATGAAAGGTGCCCCCGCGGTGAGTAATAGTGCAAAAACGCGCCAAGCGAGGATAATAGCAACAGACATAAAGAGAAAAAAAATAATGATGTTCCCAACCCAGGAGAGGTTGATGGTTTGTTGTCGCCAATTCCGTGCTTGTTTCGGATTTTTCTTACGCTTCACAAAACCCGCTAAGAAATTTAGCAGCTCATTTCGTCACTTTGAGTGTTCGCGGGAGTACTTGGTTTCAATATGATGGATTTCGTAACAGTGTTAACGCTAGCCGCGAACTCAAGTAAATTTGTGTTTCGAGTTGTTCTAGAAGATTCTAGAAGATAAGAACAGTTCGATAATGTTTAGAATCAATTGGAAGTTCTTGACTCATATTCTAAAGTTTAGCGTCGTAGCTATGCGTGTCGCGAGTCATTTTGTGGACTGCGTGTGACTTTAAGTCTCAAGTCACATATTTTATCACTATCATCAAGTATCGTGTAGCCAGACGTAGTAGATCATGCCTTTCATATCGTCATGATTCTTGATTTATTCCAATTCTGTTTTTACTTATTCACGAGGGACATCGAGGCCATCATAGATTTCTGCATTCTATTTTATTTTTCTTGTTGTTACGATGTTCTAAAAAGCTATTTTTGTCATCATGTGTTCAAAGATGGTCGGCTTTCTGTTCCTTGTTATTATGAGTATAATTCTTTTTTAAATGTCTCTCGTGAAACAAGTTGGTACTTTGCCATAAAGAAGTAATTTTTGTTGTTGCTATAAGTGGGAACTTCACGAAAAAGTAGTATTTGTGAGCATGTATGAATGTGTGCTGTAATTGGGTATTTCGTGATAAAGCTATGTTTTGTGATGTAAGTGTGTGTGTGTGTGTGAGCTATAAGTGGGTACTTCGTGATAAAGAACTTGTGTGTGTGCTATAAGTGGTTACTTCGCAAAAAAGAAATGTTTATGGTGTGCTGTAAGAGGGCATTTCGCGAGAAGGACATATTGTTTTTGCTATAAAAGGGAACTTTGCGAGAAAAAGGTATTTTTGTGTGCGTGTGTGTGTGCTGTAATTGGGTACTTCGCGATAAAGAATATTTCGTTTGTGCTGAGACTAATTAATTCACGATAAAGACGTTTTTGGTTTTATTTTCCTGTGCTGTAAGTGTGTACTTTGCGATAAAGAAATATTTTTGGTGTGCTTTTAGTGGGTACTTCGCGATAGAGGCATTTTTGTGTGCTGTACGTGGAGTGCGTCGCTAGAGATTTTTGTCTTTTTTTTTTTTTTTTGTAGCTGTAAGTGAGTACTTCGCGATAAACAAGTATTTTTGTTCTGTAAGTGAGCACTTCGCAATAAAGAAGTATATTTGTTCTGTAAACGGGTATTTCACGATAAAGAATTATTTAGTGTCTAAAGTGGGTACTTGGTGTCGTAGATTTCCGATAGGAGAATTAAGACTAGGTTTGGTCCCTTCTGAATAGGTTTGAATAGGTGATAGACTCAGTGAGAGTTAGTGAAAGGTAATAGAATTTCCACACACGTGAGATGATAGATTTGATATAGTGGCTGTCTCTGAAAGCGAAAAGAATTCTTCTCTCTCTCACCTATCTTCTACAACAGTTGTTACAGCGTCAGACAGACTACACCAATATACATATTACGTATATTTCTATCACTCACAGGCACGCACATACACGTGACGACAGGTAAACACACAGACGTGGGAAAACTATAACAATGATATATATATTATCTAGAACGAGCTGACCAAACACGATTATTAAGTTCAAGAGCGATTTTATTATCAGGAAAAAATCGGCTCACAACATCAAAGAAAGTACATCAAGGAAAATACATATACACATAGTCATAAAAAATCAAGGAAATGTTGCAAGGATGATAGCCCCGTTATAGTGTTAACTCTAGGTTTAGCCCGGCCCCGTTAAGAGAACAGATTATGGCGCCCGAGTCACAGATACATAGGGTTTGAGTCTAAGAGTTGTCTTTGTTTTATCTCGTAATTATATGCACAGAGTTTGAAAAAAATCTGATTTAACCTAAGACAAAAACACAAGAACTCTAGCCTTAGCAACAAATTATGCAGATTGGAGAAAAAAAAAATTAGGACAGCAACAGGGTGTCAAAGATATAATAGTGAAAATATCACTCAGACCAGCGTACACTCATTCATTCCGCCATGGCTTCTCATTCAGGTACTCACGACTTTGCTCGCTGCCTCTTGGAACACATTGATTTTAGATCTTCACACAGACTCAAAAAAAAAATGCAGTCTTCTGCCAAGAAGTCCCCAGTTCCAAAAGACGTATTTAACTCGGAGTCTCCGGGAACGACTACTTGGGTGTGCAAATTTGTTCAAATGTCTGATTAAGTCACCTAACAATTATTCCAGGCGCGGGAGTTAGCAGAGCACAGTGTCAATAGCGTAGGTTTCTAAAAAATGATGAATGTCAGGTCGGTGCCTTCCCTCAGTATAGGATTCACTTTAGTCACACCACAGATTTGTCCACAAGATATAATCTAGTCGGGAAATGATTGTTAATATTCACGCCACCAGGCAGCAAATTATATAGAGTTTCTAGAAGAAATTAAGTGCTGGCTCCAAGGTCCAGTATTTATCATTACAGTCTTTGAAAACCCGTTATAGGGATATTAGTATTTCTGTCTAACTTGCACCGTCAGATCAGTGTTACTTGAGAAAACCCACGTGGTTCAAAATAAGGACTGTCTATTTCTTCACAAGTATGGAAACTACTACTAGGTGCTGGTAAAGTTAGGGTCACCCCAAAACTTTCACTGTGTGGAGGAAAAATAACACATATAATATAATAAACAGAATCTGTACTGGTTAAAACTTACATTTAAACTTGCAAGCAGAGAGCTTTGCTTATCATTAAAACTTCCCGTGACGTAAGTTATATTTAAAAATCAGCAATCCTCATAAATTAAGAACACGTGCGTATTCCGTCACCATTCATGAGGCTGGATTCTAGAGTTTATACGTTAGTTTAGAAAAATACACTCGACTGAGTATTAGCAGTTAAATTAAATTTATAAATAGCTACAATTGCCGTTATAAGCTAGAAATTTTAATTTTTAGTCTGCTTTCCACTGAATGCTTCCCTAGAAAATATAATAGCCTACCACTTTATTTCTCTTCTGCGCTAAAGAAATAGATTAAAATGAATTAAGCGATTTAACACTTTAACACTCACAAAATCTATATATCTATCATATTAATTACCTCAACCACAGAATTACAGGTAGTCGCACAACTTAAGAATAAAAATGCTGAAAATATTTCTGGAAGTCTAGAAGTTCGACAAATTGCCGAAACAAACTGAGATCTTCGCTAACAGCTATTCTGTTTTCGAGCGACCTATCTACTGTGGAGTCTATGAGCGAGAATGAAATTAAAGTTTCAAACTTGGCCAATATCTTAAAATCAGACAAAGGGCCCAAACTTACTTCGCCAAGCGAAATTATCTCCCCTACTCCCAACATTTACGTCCGCTTAACGCGTGTCGTAACTGTCACCTACTGACCACGATGTACGCGTGTCAGTTTCAAATCCCAGACAGCCTGACTCCATTGTAGGGCAGTTTTCACACTACAGCTGACCATGGCCCAAGTGAGCGCCGTGTCAGTTTGGGATTTTCCAGCCAAATGTCTGGATACTGACCGGTGCAGATGTAAAGTATCACACCTCACCGGGACTAATGCCGAGAAGAAGCTCGCGCGCTCGGTGAGAATGTAGACGATTTGCTACGTCCTATGTTCAGCGAACCGACTTATCACGCCTTCTGACGCCCTGCAGCCCTGACATCTACGTAATATCGTCCTAGCGCGATTCTCAGTTTAAGAGAAAGGAAAACAGGTAAAGTTTGCGAATTATATGAAAATAATATTCGCAAAACGAATGGATGAAAAATACACAGGAAAAAAAAAAATACAGAGATAATAAAAGAGAGAATTTATGTGAAAGAATAGGAAGAAGATGTAGGAAATTAAATGAATATAAACCCTACGTGACAGAGCCTCCCCCCTTTAAGATATGGAAGCACTCCATGTCTACGTTATGGAGTTTAATTTCCTATAACCGTAGCTTCGGGGTGTCTGTCTTCTTCCCTCTCCATCTTCCCCCTCCATCTCTGTCCAATTCCTACTCAAGTCCACTCCTCAAAGTTTCCTTCCCCTGGAATGTCTCATATGCGCGCTTGAAAGAGCGTCGCCGCTTCTGACATTTTTGAAAGATTTCCTGTGATAGCGGTGGAATATCCCTGCCACTATCGTCATCTTCGTCAGTTTTGGCGATCGTCAGGAGATGGTCGGAGGTTGGCACTGGTTTTTCCAAGTATCTCTTTAAGAGATTTAAATGGAAAACCTTCTCCTTTCCTTCAATAGAGATCTGGTAGTTAGCCTTAGAAATCTTTTTCAGGACGGTAAACGGCCCTTGCCATCCGATCTTCAGTTGGTTGTTCTCGGTAGGGAGTAACACCAAAACTTTCTCTCCTGCTTCCAGTTCTCTCTCTTCCGCGACTTTCCTGTATCGGTTAGCGTGCTTTGTGCGAGCTCGCTTAAAGTTAGTCGTTGCTAGGTCCCACCCTAGTTTCAACCTTTCCTTTAAAACCGACACATATTTACTTGCTGAGACGACTGTCTCATCAGCCTTCTCGTCTGTCAGAGACTGAAGTAAGGCTTCAAGCGGGCCCTTAATGGGTCTGCCAAATAAGAGTGTAGCTGGCGGAAATCCTGTGGAAGTATGAGGAGATTCTCTGTAGCCAAATAATGCTGCAGGAATACAGAGATCCCAATCTTCAGGTTTCACTTGTGCCAGCTTACTTAGCATCATGGTGAGGTTTCCATTAGCACGTTCCACGAGCCCATTTCCGGCCGGAGTATATGGCTTAGTGTGGATGTGCTGGGTCCTCAAGATCTTAACGATCTCATCCATCAACAGGTTTCGGTATGGAGATCCATTATCCGTCAACACTTGCTGAGGGAATCCCAACCGAGTGAAAATCTGCACGAGGGCTTCTGCGACATGCTTGGCATCTGCGCATGTTAGCGGGATAGCTTCTGCCCATAAAGTGCATGTATCGACTAAGGTCAGGATGAACCTGTTCCTTCTTTTAGTCCTTTCGAAAGGCCCTAAAATGTCGATCACAACCCGTTCGAATGGTGTACCCACTATTGGCATTTCACCCATGTGGACTGGGGGTGTCCGTTGCTTGGGTGGTACCCGTTGGCACTGGGCACAGGATTTGACGTACCTGATAATATCAGTGTTTACTCCTGGCCACCAATAATGAGTGGTTATACGTTGGTTTGTGGCGTTCTGTCCCATATGTCCGCTAAAGGGAAGAGAGTGCCCCATTTCTAGGATTTGGCTTCTGTACTGTTTCGGTACTAGGAGCTGGTTGTAACCTTGGTCAGGCTTGCCCGTTCTCCGATAAAGTACGCCATCCTCAGAAAAAATGTCCCCGTGCTGTTTGGGTTCCTTAGCCATGGGCAGTTTCCTAAAGCAGGGTGCCAAAGTAGGGTCCTTGTATTGCGCTTCTTTAAGTTCCATAGGTAACAAATTTGGCGCAGGCTCCCGTTCCTTCTTGGTTTGCCCTCTTGTAGTTACTGCTGCCACAATCGGCTCTTCCGGTTTCCCAATACACACGTATCTCCCGCCAAGTATGACTGGGTAGATGGGATCATCCATAACAGCCGCTTTGATCACGCCTCTGACAAAGTCAGAGTGTATCTCCACCAATGCGATGGGAAGCGCTGTAGGTGCATCACTCTTACGAACTCCACAAAGTTGGACGGTCTCTGCTGTCTCTTGACCGGGTTTGACCAGGTTCCTGGCAACAATGCAATCATAAGAAAGCCCCGTGTCAAATAAGCAAGAAGTTTGAGAACCGTTCAAAGTAACAGTACCTCGCGTTGAGGGTCTATCCCCAACAGGTTGGGAATCACTGTCAATAATTCCGCCTTGCGAGACTGTCAATAAGCATCCGATGCGTTTCGGCTCGGTGTGCTCGGTCTGATCATATGTCCCGTGCTCAGGGGTTCTCCCTTTGCCACCTTGTCCTTTCTGGCTACGCTGCCATGTAGGGCGGTCGGGTTGATCAGACTGTTTGGGGTGGTTGGGGTACTTGTTCTTGTAGAACTTGGATTTTTCAGGAGGGGGGTTTTGAGGTCCAGTTTCTCTGTGGTTGTTTTGGTTAGAAGCCTGAGAAGATTGCTCTAGGTTATGTTTTCGAAAATGCTCCTCTGTCGGTTTCCGCTTTGTGGCCGGTAGTTCAGCCAGCGCATTGTGATAACGCTCAGACTTTTCCAAAATGTCTTCAAGTTTTTCTGCCCCCTGCTCAGCGAGAAATCTCCGGGTATCAGCAGACAAAGTGTTCTTTATTTGTTCAGTTAGAACAAGTTCCTCAAGACCTTCATAGGTAGAGGGGAGCTGCGAAAGCTCAAGGCACTTTGTTAGATATCCCTTAAGACGAGATGAGAACTGGTGAAAAGTTTCAGAATTCTCTTTCCGGCTGTTGCGAAACAGTTGCAAAAACTTGCGAGCGTTCATTTCAAAGCGCTCCAGTAACGCTTTCTTCAACACATCGTAGTCGTCTTGTTGGCTACTTTCCAGCTTAGAATAAACATCATAAGCAGAACCTTTTAGGGCCTGGGAAAGTTTCATATTCCAACGCGACCTCTCTAACCCGTACAGAGTTGCAATTTTCTCAAATTTTTCTAACCATGTGTCAATCTTCTCATTTGGACAAGGAAAAAGATTCAAGAGTGAAAGACATAGCATTTAGTTGAAGGGATTGAGTGTTAGCAGGGTCAGTTAAGGAAGAATGAGGAGAAGACTCTCCATTGCTGGAGGTAGAGGCAGCACCACGACTTTGGAATTCTAGAGTTTTAAGAGCCAACTCGTGCTGTCTCTGTTTCTCTTTTTCCTCAAGCTGTCTCTCCTCCCTCTCCTTCTCCTGCTGTCTCTCCTTCTCTCTTTCCTCATGCTGCATCCTGCGAATTTCCATTTCCTCATCCATCTTCTTCTGCTGTAAAGCTTCAGCTGCTTTCCTCTCCGCATCATATCTCTCCAGTTCGTCTCTGACAAAAGCTTTCGCTTCCTCTCCTTCCAGTCCCTCCTCTCTCGCTTCGTCCCTGAGAAGTTGTCTAAGCTTTGCCCTCTCGGCCATATTATGTCAGTGACTGAGACTAGTGGAGAACGAAAATAGGAAAAAGGATACACTGGTTCCTACCACTTACGAGAAAAAAAAAAATTACCAAAAATCAAAAGATGATATCCTTAACCCTGGGATACCTCCTCCAAAATAAAATCTAACTATCGCTGCTATTATCGGCAATAAAGCACTCAATGCAAAACACGACTACGCCAAATAAATGGTAGTTAAGATTACAACTGAAAAATAAGTTGCTACAGTGGAAAAGCAAAAGAATATTGCAAAAATTAAAGAGAAAAATAATCCCTTAATTTTTAAAAATCCACTATAAGTTCGCCCCTGAAGTCAGATCGGGTAAGGGAGGGAATTAATCTGGACAAAAAGTCCGAAACACACTCCTTAACTTAGTTCAAACGCCGTTCTGCCTCAGTACCCAGTGAATGTTATACACTCACCACTTTACCAGCATTTAGTATTACAATCAGCAGTTAACATATATCCCGACAAAATCAACCTGTAACCAAAATGTATATTATTCAAAGATGCTGTGGAAAAAAAAACTTATTAGTTTGTGTGGTCAGCACGCCCGTAAACAGATCGTTAGTCTAGGGGGTAATTATTTAAAGATATAACAAATCACAAGACATCACACTCTTACTCTATATCAGAATACAGAATCTTAAGTTCAAAATCCAGATAGACGAGTCCACGTTTGTCGTACTCGTCTTCCTATTCTAAGTTCAAAGACCGGAAACGAGCCCTCATTTGTCGTAGATTTCCGATAGGAGAATTAAGACTAGGTTTGGTCCCTTCTGAATAGGTTTGAATAGGTGATAGACTCAGTGAGAGTTAGTGAAAGGTAATAGAATTTCCACACACGTGAGATGATAGATTTGATATAGTGGCTGTCTCTGAAAGCGAAAAGAATTCTTCTCTCTCTCACCTATCTTCTACAACAGTTGTTACAGCGTCAGACAGACTACACCAATATACATATTACGTATATTTCTATCACTCACAGGCACGCACATACACGTGACGACAGGTAAACACACAGACGTGGGAAAACTATAACAATGATATATATATTATCTAGAACGAGCTGACCAAACACGATTATTAAGTTCAAGAGCGATTTTATTATCAGGAAAAATCGGCTCACAACATCAAAGAAAGTACATCAAGGAAAATACATATACACATAGTCATAAAAAATCAAGGAAATGTTGCAAGGATGATAGCCCCGTTATAGTGTTAACTCTAGGTTTAGCCCGGCCCCGTTAAGAGAACAGATTATGGCGCCCGAGTCACAGATACATAGGGTTTGAGTCTAAGAGTTGTCTTTGTTTTATCTCGTAATTATATGCACAGAGTTTGAAAAAAATCTGATTTAACCTAAGACAAAAACACAAGAACTCTAGCCTTAGCAACAAATTATGCAGATTGGAGAAAAAAAAATTAGGACAGCAACAGGGTGTCAAAGATATAATAGTGAAAATATCACTCAGACCAGCGTACACTCATTCATTCCGCCATGGCTTCTCATTCAGGTACTCACGACTTTGCTCGCTGCCTCTTGGAACACATTGATTTTAGATCTTCACACAGACTCAAAAAAAATGCAGTCTTCTGCCAAGAAGTCCCCAGTTCCAAAAGACGTATTTAACTCGGAGTCTCCGGGAACGACTACTTGGGTATGCAAATTTGTTCAAATGTCTGATTAAGTCACCTAACAATTATTCCAGGCGCGGGAGTTAGCAGAGCACAGTGTCAATAGCGTAGGTTTCTAAAAAATGATGAATGTCAGGTCGGTGCCTTCCCTCAGTATAGGATTCACTTTAGTCACACCACAGATTTGTCCACAAGATATAATCTAGTCGGGAAATGATTGTTAATATTCACGCCACCAGGCAGCAAATTATATAGAGTTTCTAGAAGAAATTAAGTGCTGGCTCCAAGGTCCAGTATTTATCATTACAGTCTTTGAAAACCCGTTATAGGGATATTAGTATTTCTGTCTAACTTGCACCGTCAGATCAGTGTTACTTGAGAAAACCCACGTGGTTCAAAATAAGGACTGTCTATTTCTTCACAAGTATGGAAACTACTACTAGGTGCTGGTAAAGTTAGGGTCACCCCAAAACTTTCACTGTGTGGAGGAAAAATAACACATATAATATAATAAACAGAATCTGTACTGGTTAAAACTTACATTTAAACTTGCAAGCAGAGAGCTTTGCCTATCATTTAAACTTCCCGTGACGTAAGTTATATTTAAAAATCAGCAATCCTCATAAATTAAGAACACGTGCGTATTCCGTCACCATTCATGAGGCTGGATTCTAGAGTTTATACGTTAGTTTAGAAAAATACACTCGACTGAGTATTAGCAGTTAAATTAAATTTATAAATAGCTACAATTGCCGTTATAAGCTAGAAATTTTAATTTTTAGTCTGCTTTCCACTGAATGCTTCCCTAGAAAATATAATAGCCTACCACTTTATTTCTCTTCTGCGCTAAAGAAATAGATTAAAATGAATTAAGCGATTTAACACTTTAACACTCACAGAATCTATATATCTATCATATTAATTACCTCAACCACAGAATTACAGGTAGTCGCACAACTTAAGAATAAAAATGCTGAAAATATTTCTGGAAGTCTAGAAGTTCGACAAATTGCCGAAACAAACTGAGATCTTCTCTAACAGCTATTCTGTTTTCGAGCGACCTATCTACTGTGGAGTCTATGAGCGAGAATGAAATTAAAGTTTCAAACTTGGCCAATATCTTAAAATCAGACAAAGGGCCCAAACTTACTTCGCCAAGCGAAATTATCTCCCCTACTCCCAACATTTACGTCCGCTTAACGCGTGTCGTAACTGTCACCTACTGACCACGATGTACGCGTGTCAGTTTCAAATCCCAGACAGCCTGACTCCATTGTAGGGCAGTTTTCACACTACAGCTGACCATGGCCCAAGTGAGCGCCGTGTCAGTTTGGGATTTTCCAGCCAAATGTCTGGATACTGACCGGTGCAGATGTAAAGTATCACACCTCACCGGGACTAATGCCGAGAAGTTTAATAAAGAAATACATCTGCACGAAAAAACAAAAAATGCTTGTACAAGTAAAAAGACAGTGCCAGCTTGGGAATTGTCACCAGCTTACCGGCGACATTATCTTCAGGGAAGGTCAACATTTGTCCTATTTTCCAAGTAGGAGGCTGGGTGGACAATTATATAGTTGTCGAGAACGGGTAGGAAGACGTGATTATATATATATATATATATATATATATATATATATATAATATATATATATATATATATATATATATATATATATATATATATATATATATATATATATATATATATATATATATATATATATATATATATATATATATATATATATATCAACCTTCCTCTATGGTATCTAGAGCCTACGTTATGGCTCGAGTCGCCACGAATGCCTGTAGATTTCGCGCCTTTTTCTCCTAATTCTCCATTTTTCTCTTTTGCGTTACCACTCTAAAGATAAGCCAATTCTTTTGTGCGGCGTTCTTTAGTTTCAGAGAAAACTTCCCGAGGGTGGAGCATTAGTGATTGAGCTGGAAACCTTGACACAGTCCCATCCCATGAAGATGTGAGAGCTAGAAAACTATATTTATCTGCACAAATAATTTTTTTTAAACAATATTTTATCAAATATGAACATTCAAATACAATCACAGAAGTATCTATTCTTTCCCCTCAAATTTATATTTTGGCACCGCTGAATCTCAGCGCCCAGCCCCAGCGCCACCTTGACTCAGCCCTTCCGCGGGCCTGGTGGAACAGTTTGATCTCACCACTGTCCTTAGCCAGGGCAAACATTGCAAGGCTATGTCTTTTGTTAACGCATTGACGTATAAATTTTACGGTCTAGATCGTTGTGCAAAATGTTACGCTAGTGTTTGCATTGAAACATTTTGATAGAGATTAAAATTTCGAGTAACACTTATCGGTTATCAAATATGATTGCTTGTGCAAATGAAAAGATGGACAGAACATTTTGAGGAACTTCTCAATAGACCAGCTCCAACTAATCCCCCAGACATCCAGCCAGCAGAAGAGGGGCTACAAATCAGCTGTGAACTACTTAGTAGAGAAGAAATTTTAAAAAGCCATAAAGCTTCTGAAAGATGGAAAAGCAGCTGGTCCAGATTGCATTCCAGCAGAGGCCATCAAAACAGATATTGATACCTCTACAGAGATATTATGCAATGTACTTGGCAAAGTCTGGGAGAGAGAGGAAATACCAGCAGAATGGAAGGAAGGTTATCTGGTCAAGTTGCCTAAGAAGGGAAATTTATAAGAGTGCACAAATTATAGAGGAATAATGTTACTATCAGTGCCAGGAAAAGTATTAAACAGAATCATCCTCGAGAGATTAAAAGAGTCCATAGACAAGCAACTGAGAGATGAACACGCAGGTTTTCGACAAAACAGATCCTGTACAGACCAGAAAGCAACATTGAGAATAATAGTTGAACAAAGTCTGGAATGGAATTCAACGCTATACATCGGATTTGTGGACTATGAAAAGGCATTTGACAGTGTAGACAGAGAATCACTTTGGAAATTGATGAGGCATTATGGAGTTCCCCTGAAGATTATTAACTTAATAAGGAAGACCTATGAAGACATGACATGTAGAAATCTTCATGAAGGACAACTTACAGAACCGTTTAGGATTAGAACGGGAGTGAGACAGGGATGCCTCTTGTCTCCATTTCTTCTCTTACTAGGAATAGATTGGGTTATGAAAACATCGAAATCACACAACAGAAATGGAATCCAGTGGAATCTGACTAAACAGCTTGATGATCTAGATTTTGCAGATGACTTGGCACTTCTGTCCCATAACCATAATCAGATGCAAGAGAAAATGAAAATTCTCGATGAGAGGTCATAACAGTGGGCCTGAAAATACACAGGGACAAGACAAAGATTTTGAGAATAAATGCAAGAAATGATAACAAGGTTGAACTTGAAGAAACACCACTAAAAGATGTAGAATCGTACACATATCTTGGCAGTAATATAGACAAAGTTGGAGGGACAGACAATGATATCACAATAAGAATACAAAAAGCAAGAGGAACATTCATTGCATTGGGAATAAAGTGTGTGTGGTAATTTGACTAAGACAAACACGCAGTAACTTTAAAATGATTAAATCGAAGTTAAGTTTGTAACATTACAAATAACAAAATTTAATAATCACTTTAGGTTTTAACAGTTGGAAATAATTGTAATAGTTATGGATCAAGAAAAGTTATCATTACAGTCTTTAGGGAATGTGAGATATTACAAGAAGTTCAAGTGGCAGCATAGATTTTAACTTAGCTGCCAATGGCGGTTCTGCTCCTTCTTATGGGTTGGTTCTTTTTACTTTGATCGCGCCCGTCTCTGATCAAGGTTGTCGGGGGTAGCTCGTTTCGCAGAAACGTCAAGGGGAGTCTACCACGTGCGTCCTTCGTCTTAAAGCTTAGGCCACGGTTCCCTTCTTGTTCCATAGATAGTACTTTCTGCTGGTACCACCAATAAGCCAATCTTGGCTACAGGCTTGTTGCTCAGATGAATAAAAGAGACGAGTCGGTCTCTTACACGCGTCTGGGGTGTCTTTAATTTGACAATAGATTCCCTTTCTGACTCCGTGTGTTTCTTCAGTTTCCTAGTCCCGGTGATCCTTATTAAAATGTAGAGATTTCCTGTGCTTTGTAAGTCTTATTTGGTTCGCCAATAAAAGGTCAGGTTAAAAAAGGAACTATGAATCTAGTCTTCACTCTGGCGAGGTCTGATGTTGTCTTGGCGAGCGTGAAATTCACAGTGAAATAAAACTTCAAAAATGGCCATACTATATTCCTATCTTCCCACGCATTGTTATTATGAATCTAATCAAAAAGATCCAATCATTTCAAATCATGCAGATAGGGTGTGCTATTTTCAAAATAGTCCCACGAGAAATAAGGTACGTGTCTGCTAAGGTCACGTATTACCATATATGGACATCTGATGCCTTGCATACACTCTCACAGCAGATCGGTAGACACACATGACAACATGGATAAGCTGTAATACTTATTACTTTATTAGAAAGTAATGTTGTCATACAAGTCGGCCCGGAAGCGATTATGTCACACTTGTCTACCCACTTGTGTCACACAGACAGTAATCTCGTTATCTGTCGTAGGAGTACGCAAAAACTCCGTGTTTGCTCAGCTTGTTAACAAACGAGTCGCTTATAAGCGGCTTAATCTAAACACGCCGGCGCTCATCTTATCTTGTTGCTTCTCGCAGGTTGAGATAAACATTATCTGCAAGGAGTGTCGCAACTGTTTGAACATATAAACTACTTGCTTCTTAGCCAATAATGAGAAGAAATTGGTACTTTTAAAAGTACACAAATAAAAATCAGTACAAAATATGTCTCTGATCCTGTCCAAGTGAAACAAAGATCGTGAAGAGGTCGTCCATTTCGTCACACGTAGAATAGAAGGACTGAAATGGTATGACAAAGTCACAAATGTGGAATTGATGACAAGAACCAGACAAGTGCCAGTGGAACAAGAGTTGAGAAGAAGACGCTGGCGATGGATAGGACACACATTGAAGAAACCTGTTGATAGCATTACAGGGCAGTCCTTGTTCTGGAATCCACAGGGAAAGAAAGGCAGAGGTAGACAAAAAACACGTGGAGAAGAGAACTGGAAACATAGGTGAAAATAATGAGGAAAACATGGAAAGAACTTGAGCGGATGGCACAAGACAGTAAGACTTGGCATGTGTTTGTTGAAGGCCTTTGCTCCTTGGGGAGCTAAAAGGTATTGATTGATTGATTGACTGTCCTTAGCCAGGGCAAACATTGCAAGGCTATGTCTTTTGATAACGCATTGAAGTATACATGTTACGGTCTTGATCGTTGTGCAAAATGTTACGCTAGTGCTTGCATTGAAACATTTTGATAGTGATGAAAATTTAGAGTAAAACTTATCGGTTTTCATATATGATTGCTTGTGGTCTGTTCTTGATCTCCAACACTTTCTTCCCCCAATGTAATATACACGGGAGGGCCAAAAATTACTTTTCGTTTTGCTAACAACTTTAAAGTGTGTAGTAGAAAAAATAGAATGACAACGTTGTTAAATTCCCTATCTTATGGAGATTTATTCATATTATTTGTGAACAATAATACCCTGCAAATGGCCGCCCCCACAACGTAATTCGTTACACAAAAAATCACACGATTGCCTTGCATCGCCTTCAATCGGGTTTACCAGTGTGGCTTTTTTTACACCAATTTCCAGAAATTATGATTCTTTATGGCGGTGTTTGGCGTTTTTTCTAATATATTAAAATGGCAACACTGCTTCCAATGCCCAATCTCTAATGTAAACACATTCACGTCACAGACTAGCAACCTTGCTCCATTCACGCAACAAAATTATTTCAAGAAAGTTCACGCTGTTGCTGTGTGTATCTGGACATCTTAAAACTTCAGGATATTTCCTTCAAAGTTCGATGAAAACAAATTCCTGACAAAAACTTGATGTCGTTTACAATTTGAAAGAAACGTTTGGCCCACCCTGTTTTATGCAGAACACCATATACCTAAATTGTAACCCACGGGTTGAACTGGGTATTCCGTGCACAAGATAAACACCATATTTTTTTTTGCATGTGTCAATAATAGGTCAGTCAGATTTTACTTCCTCCTGTCGCGAGCACGTGCTTTAACGTGAGGTGCCCATCGTTTCCGGCTGGTTCTTTATTGTAAAAGGTCGTGGGTGTCGCTAGGTGCTTTTTCCTACCTACATATGAAGAGAATGGCGATAGATTGTACCTCAGAGACCACCGTTAGTTATTTATCTTTGAATATCTCCAGAAGGATGTATTCTAGGAACTCTGCAGCTTTATTCTAGTCCAGGGTTTGCAACCAGCCTTTCGCGTCTACCGATAGATTGCAGTGGATGATCTGGTCGATCTTTAGGTCACGGGGGATGGAAATTTCGGACTAACCTAACCCTCTCCCGCCAGTATTTGAAAAGCGCGGTATACTCCAGATTAAAGATGCTTTTATCCGTGTTCCCAGTGAAACCCCACAAGCTAGCGTAAAAAATTCCCTCTGTTCGTGAACAGCATAGGTTAGGAACGCGCTGATTTCTTTGAAAGGAAAAAATTTGGTAGAATTTTATTTAGTTTAATTTTCCGCCTCTCTGCTGGAGGAGCTGCATGAAGCTAATCGTCGTGTATGTGTGTATGCGTGCGTGTGACTATGCACGTGCGTACGTTCTCTTCCCAGTCTAAACTCAAGTATTAATTCCAAATATCAGTATACTTCCGTTGTTAAATATTTTACCCGCGCGTCCAATGTTATGTCTTATCGAAAATCGTTTCGTTCATTTATTTACTTGTGTGTTTCCTCACTCGACATACGTTTTCCTACAGTCTGTGTTTTCACGTTTGACGTCATCACAGTTTTTTATGGCACATCTGTCATTGTGTTACAGTGTGTTTATTCAGATTGTCTGTTTTACTTTGGGGTTTTTACTTTTTTTTTTAAATCTATCTATCTATCTATCTATCTATCTATCTATCTATCTATCTATCTATCTATCTATCTATCTATCTATCTATCTATCTATCTATCTATCTATCTATCTATCTATCTATCAGTCTATGTATCTATCTATCTATGTATCTAACTATCTGTCCGTCCGTTCGTCCGTCCGTCGGTCTGGCTGCCTGTCTGTCTGTCTGTCTATGTAAAAGGAATGGCAGAATGTAAGACGAACCAGCACGACCAGTTGTCGACCCTTTGAACATAAAGTTCACGTGTTCATTCTTTCCGACTGTTTGTCTGTCCATATGTCTCTCTCCGTTTTTTTTTTTTTTTTTTTTGAGGTTGCCAGTTCACCAGTATTTTCAACAGTCTTTCTGTCTATCTACCTGAATGTCGTAAAATTAGATATGTGACGTCAGACACCCACAAACTAAACATCAAAGATTATTGTTTTCTTTGCCAGGGTTGAAGGTCATTTTGGAGTAAAATGTGATAATTCGTTTCTCTCTCCGTGAAGCCGATGAGTTTCAAAGTTTTACAAAACCATGCTGAAATAAAAAAGACGAATACATTTTGAGACGACATAAAACTCAATGTGGTGAACTTGTCTCTCGTTATGACAAATGAAGAAGGGGAAAGTATCGAGTAGAAAAGTAATTGTCTTCATTCGAAGAAAATCTCCATTTTGCTAATTGTCTAACTGACACGTCGTGTAACGAACAATGACACACAAAAAAACCCCGTCAGCTTTTCGGGAAAATACGGGAAAAAAGCGCACTACACCGTGAAAACTAACATAAAAACCACTAAAAGAACGCGTAGCCTGGAAATCTTTTCATGGAGCATTTTCGGAAAAATACGGAAACTCGGCGCATTGCACCGAAAAAGCTAGATTGAACAAGAGCACGCAGGCCTTTCAGTTTTGTTCGTGATGCATTGACTTGGAGAATCGCCTCATTTTTCAAATGGGCAGCCTATTTCCCAAGGGCCTTAATGTCCTGCATCATTTTGCCTAAATTCTGGTCTCTTTTTCATACTTCTTTATTTCTTCCGCCGTCGTTTTTCCGATCTATCTTTTTGTGGTTTTGTTTCGTTTCGTATCCTTTTTATTTGTCGCTATCTTATACGTCACTTCCTTGACGCTATCGGACAAGCCATCCTAGTGTATTATTCTAAGAATATAGCTAAGTGATTTTGTTCTTGTGTTAATAGTTTTGTTCATTATCTTTTTACGTTTCGTTGATTATTTACTTTCTGTTTTAGATATTTCTTTCAGGTTTTACAATTTTCTTGCATTAATATTGTTCTTTTTTCCCTCATCATCGTTGTTGTTTACTTTTTCCATCTGCTTGTATCACTCATTTGGTGTATCACACATTTGGTGTATCACACATTTGGTGTATCACACATTTGGTGTATCACACATTTGGTGTACCACTCATTTGGTGTACCACTCATTTGGTGTATCACACATTTGGTGTATCACACATTTGGTGTATCATCGTATGTTTTTGTAGTACCTATATGTAATTCTTGTCCTCGTCACCTGTTTGTAACTTTGGCTGACGAAGGGTAAAACCCGAAACGTCCCGTGTTTCCTGTGTACCGTTAACTTGTATAACTGATTTCATACCATTCTATTTTTTTAATTTAGATATCATTGACTATTGAACGTAAGTCATGATAAGTTTGAATGTACATCCAATGACACTGAAATGAAATGAAAAGGAAAGAAATGGCCACATGTGAATTGATGCCGTCATCACAACATACAGCTGTAAGAGCATAACATATCTATTTCCCATATTTTGTTTTGACGGGTTACTTGTTCGTAAATGTCAGAATAACATTAATTTTCTGAGATCTCGATATTCAGAAATAGTGACAGCAAATATTGAATCTCGTTAAATTTGTTTTGTCCACAGTTTAAAATGCGATTAGAAGTGAGTTAATTCTTACACGGGACATTTTTAAGTGATTGATCATTTTCACGAATTTGTGCATGAGGTCGTGCGAATATTAATAGTAATTTTCACAAATTTCAAGTATTCCGATACTGGACAGTGTTAACGTGAATCGGTACTGTCAGGTATTTTCTATGACGGAAACTCGATGGACAAAATAAAGATTATAATATCTCTATGTAACACAATCTGTTAAAATAAATTATATAATACAAACCGTCATTTGTAGATAAATATTATATTACTCGCAAATTGGTAGCGGAAATTATTCTGTTCCACAATCCCGCCTTTTGATTTACACGAAGGACAGAAGATGGCTCATGGACCAATTGTAAAGGCGATTAGCCAGGTGTAGAAACAGCTATAAGGCAGGGGCTGAGCTGTACAAGGGACATGATTGCTCACATCTCTGTCTGTAAAGTGTCTGTAGGCAGAAATTAAGTACGCTTTTACGATCTTGGTGATATATAAATACAGGTAGTTTCGCGTGTAATCAGAACAAAAATATATAAGTTAGCGAAGCAAAAATAGAGTTGTTTTTTTTTCTGCTTTTCATTAGTGTAAACATAGTTCCAAAATTAGCTCATGATTTCCGGACTCTTTCACTGTACAGTTCATTCGTTGCTAATACAGATGTTCGTGTGTGTGTGCGTTTCTCTTCGTTACTTTCCTGTATCTCTGACTAAAGAAAATTGTGTTTTACAGCGAAAAAGTACATCTATTTTGAACGCTGTGCTCGTACCATTACAAATTTACGAGAACAAAGTTTCAGAAACGTATATTCAACGTCAGTGTGTGAAAGAATGAGTAGATTGTGTAGAAAATATTTCGAGTGATGCATTATTCATTGTGTACACGAATCTTTGACTTGTGTACACGAAACTTCTGCCAAGACAGTTATATTTTTAATCTGGCAGCAGTTTATTCGCAGAAGGATTCCCGCACTTCTAAACTGGATTGAGATTAAAATATTGAAATAAATACGCTGATTGTATCAAATATGGAATTTTAAGAACAGACTGACATGGAAAAAAAGAAATATTTTTATCGCTAAATTATTTTAAAGTTTCACATTTTGGAATTAAAATGAAGAATATAAAAGTAACACACTGATAGGCAGGTGTGGACGAGTCATATTTTTTATTTCACAACTGAAATTAAAACAAAGAACATAAAATATACAATTATTTAAATGTACAATGTTTTAGATTCGAAACTTAAATTTGGAGGAAAAAGAAACTAAACGCGAGATCTGACAATATTTAAGTTGTATTGTGTTTCCGATAATGTTTTAGTTACATTGTAATTTATGGTTCTGGAATGGAATGAAGTTTAATCGCTATCTGATCTTTCTTTCATTATCAGATTTTTAAAGCGTTGACCAAATAACAAAATTTTAAAAAGTTAACAGTTCCTTCTTGAATTATCATTCTGTCTGTGTGCCAGTCTATCAGCGTGTATTTATCTATCTATCTATCTGTCTGTCTGTCTGTCTGTCTATCTATCTATCTATCTATCTATCTATCTATCTATCTATCTATCTATCTATCTATCTATCTATCTATCTATCTATCTATCTATCTATCTATCTATCTATCTATCTATCTATCTATACTATCTATAAGTACCCGGCGTAGCCCGGTTTTCAAGTAACGGTTAATGAAACTTCTGAAACGTAACATACGTTACAATAATAAATTTACTACATCGTGACATATTTACTTATCGTTATTTTCTACATTTATTATTGCAAAATATATTTCTTGAACAAAATTTCCTAATTTTTCGAGGCGCATATCGTTCAACCTAGACACATGGTCCGTTGGTTATATTAGGGCGCATGTCCAAATATAAATGACCTTGTGGTTTGTTTCAACGTGCCTATATTATTTAAAACAAAATTTTCTCTTGTTTTTGCGAGGCACACAACGTCCAACCTAAGCACAGGATCCGTTGGTTATTTTAGGGCGCATGTCCAAATAGAACAAAACATTGCGGTCTGTTTCAGTGATATCACTGATGTGCCTATATTTACCTGCCATTGGTTTTAATATACAGTATTTCTACGATTAGAATCCGTGTTGTAAAATTAATCCCATCAGATTCACAGATCCTAAAGAGTAACTCAAGTAATTTCAAGAAGACATTTTAAGGCACACAGATTTGTATAAAGTACAAACGAACATACTTTGTCATTTATACAGTAGAAAGGTAAGGAACACCCACCTACCATTAATAAAATCAAAATCATATGAATGTATTTCCCTTATCGAAACAAACTACGACAAAAAAATGTATCGATTCTGGAGTAGTTCAGCAATTATCACATATTGTATCCATATATTTTGAAACTGTATTATTATTATAATTTTTTTACTATAAGATAATCCGACACTATTTTTCTGAGTGCAGTTTTTTTTAATGCCGAAGTTATTTTTAGCAACAACAAAAATTCCTATAGTTTAAATTATCAGCTGTACACTTTTGGTTGGAATGAAAATCTAAATAGATTTTAAACTAAAAGTGTACAGTTTATAATTTAACGCAGTGGTAGCGCACTGGCTTCCTAGCTCAGTGGTCCATGGTTCGATCCCCAGTTGAGGTGGAACTTTTTAGAGCGCAAGCGGCTCCGGGGTCGACCCAGCCTCATGAATTGGGTACCAGAGCAACTCTGGGAAGGTTAAGGCGGCCGGCGTGATGCTGACCACATCATCCATAGTGTGCCGATGGTCGAGAAAATATGGGCCTAACACCATATTCCCAATATGCCTCAATGGGCGTGTAACGGGATCCTTTTACCCTTTTCCTTTATAATTTAAACTGCTTTTTTCTGTTTATTTCCGTTGTATTTGTTGTTCTTCTTCGGCGTTTAATTCCAGGTTTCGAACACCTACACAAGTACATAGAACGTCTGCATTAGTTTCAATTTGATTTTAAGAGATAGATTTTGTCTCTCCAGACTGGCTTCGGTCTACTTAGAAATACACACTCTGAAGACACTGTCTGAGTCATATGTCAGTGCATGTCAAATAAAAAAAGACCTTTCGATTAGGCTTATTCTTATCTTATTAAGTTGTTGTTTTTAAATAAAATGTTACCTCGTTTTGGCTTACTTCATCCTAGATACTGGGTTCATCAGTTTTATTAAGGTACATGTTGCAAAATGAAATTACTGCGGTCTAGAATAATCTATTTACTTACTATATCAGTTTTATTTCTTCTAAATAAAATGTTGTCTACTTTTGGTGAGGCGCCCACAGTGAACCAAGATAATGTCCGTCGGTTATATTAGGAAGCATGTTGAAATTTAATAGACCTTGCTTTGTTTCAAAATTTTATATTGTTTTGGCGAGGCGCAAGTTATTAAAACCTAGACATAAGGTTCGTTGATTATATTAGGGCGCATTTTCTAAGATACAAGACATTAAGGTCTGAGTATAATGCATATCAATTTTTTTTTTAAATAAAATTTTGCCTGGTTTTGGAGAGGCGCTCCAATATTAATCTAGACACATATTAGGGCGCATGTCCAAATAGAAAAGATTTTGCGGCCTGTTTCAGTGTATGTTTTTGTTGTTGTTTTGAAGAGGTGATGGGTGGAGAGCGGGCACTTAACAGCTGACCATTATTGCCTCTTCTCGTTCCATCTTGGTCTACCCTGTTCAACCTGAAAATTGGTTATAATTGGGGTATTTAGTGGCATTTTATTTACTAATTTTGTATTAAGTTTAAATAACTTGTCTTTTGCAGTTGCTGGTTTTAATTTATATTAGTATTTGTCATTTTATTTTCAGTTTTGTATTGTATATAGATAACTATTGTCCTTTGCACTTTGTTTTAATTTGTGTTATTGTTTTTTTTTTTTTTTTTTTTTTTATTTAAATTTCGTTGCCTTTCCTTGTCCTATGAGTAGTTAATGGGTTTGCTAATTTTTCTGGGTTTTTTTATTTTTTATTTTAATGATTTGTTAGTTTTTGTTGCTTAATTTCTATTTGGTTGAATGTCTTTTATGAAGTATCATTTTTGTTATTGTTGTTTGATATTGCCACTGTTACTAACCTTATATGTTTTCCTTTGTTTTATGTTTGTATCGTTTAAGGATTGATTGGGCTTCCCCTGAGGCATCTATACTTAACACCTTATCCATGTCATGTCTATATTGTTTTTTCTAAAGTATGCTTTTAATTAAAGCCTCTGTTGATCATATTTTATACAGTAGATCAGGTAGTGGTCTATGTCATTTTCTTCCTGACATTTGTGGTAAAGTGGGATGTTATAAATATTTATAGGGGACTTAGTGTACTGACTGAGATCAGCTGTGAAGGTATCTGTATCTAATAGGTGTAGTGTTTTGCAGATAACCTTACTTGCTACCACATTATACCTCAGTCAGAATTATTCTGGAATATTGTGATGACTACGTTAAATGTCTAGGGTATGTATATGATGAAGTGTAAGTCACAACAACAACAGACAGATAAACAATTTAATTTATTCCACCACACTTGACAACACTGTGACACTCACACACATTTAACACTCTATAAGACTATCTTAAATGAGGCACTGTTAAATTTTCAAACATAAATATGTATTAATACTTTCACTAATATATGTGTCCTGATTCAAATACAAAGTGAACCAGGAATCACAATCAATTGTAATTACAATTTATATGTACAGAATTTATCAATATGAACCTTGTAGTGACATATTTTATTAATATTATCCTATGTGTGTCAGTTGTGTAGTAGTAATATGAGGTAATACTGGTTTTGTTTTTTCAAGCTATGTTGTTAATTGTCATCATGACTTCAAGTGTTTGTTTATCTTGGAAATAGTATGGGGAAAAGTTCACAGTTCCTATCAATTTAAACACTGTATTTTCCCTCTGTTTTATTATAAAGTCAGATTTTGAGGGGGGGCATAATGTTGAGCTCCTCTGGCCACAGACGCTTATCTTTCGTGATGGCTGCAGGAAGGACTCCTCTGCTCGATAGCCTCCCTGTGTTCTGGAGACACCTCACTGGTCACTATCTGGACCCAGGAGTATGCTGTCAGCCTCTAGATTCAGCAATGCTCAGACCAGGTGCTGCTCAATAACTTTAGGACCACGGTCCCACAATTCATGGAATAATACACAGTTACGTTGACTGGCAATGAATATAGCACAATTTCGATCTGCCGATGTCCCAGGCTTTTATTTAGAAAAATATGCACTGGCGCTCAACGCACTGGTTCTTTAGTAAGTTTATTTGAAAATGTGGTGCTGACCTGACGCCTCTGATTGACTATATTGGCGGGTCTAACCAATCGTGCCATGTTTACATAAGCGTTTGAAAAAAATTACCCTACTACTGTTTCCCCTAGCAACAAAGAAGTAGTATTTATAGTCCGACTAATCGTGTTTAGCCTTACATTTACTTTCCGCCAATCAAATAGGAGGTAACATGTCAGCCTATTTCCCGTACCATGGTGGTGTGAAAATCTGCCACTGAGCGATTCTGATTTTGGTGTTGTCTGACATCCCTCACTATTTCTTTTGGCTATAATTTGTTAATTCCTAGACTATTTGCGTAACGTTCAACATATTCTTTGTCAGCAAGTCCTAAGGAACCCAAATATATAAATTTAATGGGGCTAAGGGGCTGCGTTCAAAATATGCATTTTCCAGGATAGTCGTGTAGTTTTTTTTATTTTTTATGTTTAGAACCGCCACCTGTCCTGCTGTAAGTAAAAAAAAAAGGTAAAGGAACCCGTTACACGCCCATTGAGGCATATTGGGAATATGGTGTTAGGCCCATATTATCTTGACCGTCGGCACACGAGGGGTGATGTGGTCGGCATCACGCCGGCCGCCTTAACCTTCCCAGAGTAGCTCTGGTACCCATTCGGGGCTGGGTCGACCCAGGAGCCGTTTGTGGCCTAAAAATTTTCCGCCTCATCTGGTGATCGAACCATAGACCACTGCGCTAGGAAGCCAGTGCACTAACCACTATGCTACCGCGGCTCCTCTGTCCTGCTGTACTGTCAGACTAATGTCAGGATATTAGACATAAAACAGTAGAATGTCATGTTTCCTAATAAGCGTTTTGTAAGTTTTTAAAAACTAACTCTCGTATGGGTAGTGTTGTTTATCACTGTCGATTTGAAAAAAGCTAGTGCTTGTGGCCTTACACGCGTGATGGTAGTAATTGTGTATCGCGAGACTGTGGTAGTATTGCCTGCGTTCCGGCTTTCAGCCCCTCCCTTTCTTTCTATCCTTAGTCCATCTGTCTTTCGTTTATGGTAACTTAGTGTATAAAATGACATGAATGGAATATTAAATATAGGTCAGCTTGCGTATCTCAAGGTTTTTCTTAGAAAGGCAGTACACGTTTTATCGTAGAAAGCGGGTATTGAAGCAGTAGGCTTTTACTATCAACGTGAAACGTTACAATTTGCAGACGAAGGAGAAAACAAGGGGGATTTCGAGTACAGTCATTGTGACAGCACTGTTCTTTACCATTCTTCTTTCCTTTTATTAAATTTATTTGTTAGGCTTTACATTTACGTTTTAATTTATATATGTGGATTAGAATTTCACACGACAAATTCTCCCCACTTAAAACAGACGTTATATGTCAGTCTATAATTCTATATACACATAGAGAAATTTCTTATTATTCCTGGGGTTTAGGGTGATTCTCATCACACGGATGGCGGCTTAAAAAATCCGCTCCCAGATTTGTTTTTCCACTTATATACTCTATGCTAAACTCAAATGGCTGCATCAATAATGACCAACGGAGTAATCTAGAATTCTCATGTCTAGCCTGTGCTAGAAACGACAAGGGTTTGTGGTCCGTTTGCAACTTAAATGCCTTCCCATACAGATAAATATTGAATTTCTTTATCGCCCATATTACTGCAAGACATTCCTTTTCGCTAGTTGAGTAATTGGTTTCAGCTTTATTCAACTTTCTGCTAGCATATGCCACTGGGCTTAATTCCCCATCCAATGCATCTGATTTCTGCAGCAGAGTCGCACCTAACCCAATATTACTGGCATCAGTCCTTACAATGAATTCTTGACTTAAGTCAGGTAATTTCAAAATAGGTTTGCTTGTGAGCTTTTCCTTCAATTCCTGGTAAGCCATTTCAAATTGTGGTGTCCATGTAATTCGATCTGGATTTCCCTTACGTGTCAAATCAGTTAACGGTGCACATATGGAATTAAAGTTTTTGATATACTTCTGGTAGAAACCACATAATGAGACAAAGGATCTCACGTCTTTCTTGGTTTGTGGTCTCGGGGCTTTCTTTAGTTTCTCTAAATTCTTTGGGTCAGGGGTCATGTTTCCCTGATAAACAGTGTGTCCCAAGAATTCCAATTCTTTACATCCAACGCAACATTTGGTTGGTCGGGCTGTTAAATTCGCTTCCCTAAGTCGATTAAACAGCATGTTCAGAGAATCAATGTGCTCCTCAAATGTTTCTGTTGCTATAAGGATATCATCCATGAAATTTGTGATACATGGATTATTCAGAGGGTCCAATAATTTTCTCATCATTCTAGAGAAGACACTAGGCGCATTCTTCAATCCAAATGGCAATCTATTAAACTCATAGTGTCCTTCTGAGGTACTAAAAGCTAGGTATGGTCTAACCTCAGGCTTTACTGGAATCTGATAGTATCCTTTACTCAGATCCACTTTTGAGAAATATTTAGCTTTATTTAGCCTGGCAAACAACTGATTTGTATCCGGCAATGGATCCACCTGTCCTTCTGTAATAGCATTCAGTCTCCTGTAATCTATACAGAGTCTATGTTCTCCAGAGGGCTTCCTTAGGAGTACAACACCGGAACTATACGAAGATTCACTGTGTGAAATAATTCCTTCCTTCAACAAATAGTCTATCTCTTCCTTCAAAGCTTTCTCCTTAGCAAAAGGAATCGAATAGGGTTTCATACAGACAGGTGTGGGGTCTATCAGCTTCATATCATATTCCAATAAGTTTGTATGCCCTGGTCGGTCTGTTAACACCTTTGTATGAGTATCTAGAACCTGTTGCACTCTCTCTTTCTGAGTTTTCGTTAAATGTGTACTGATTTTCACCTGTGCCGCTGTCTCACAGGGGTGTAATGGATATTCAAATGGTGAAAGTGGTTCCTTTTTCATCTCCATGGCAATGGACAAGGTCAACAAGTGTGTCTCTTCCTGATGTTCTCTTTCCAAATATTTCTTCAGGAGATTCACATGATAGATTTTTTCTTTCCCCTTCTTATCTATCTTATAATTTGTTCCAGACACCTTCTCTAGAACTGTATATGGACCTTGCCATCCAATTTGTAACTTATTCTGACTACCGGGTAGAAGAAGCAGTACCTTCTCTCCCACAGCCAAATCTCTGTCTTTAGCTTTCCTGTTATAATAGGCAGCATGTTTCTTCCTGGCTTGTTTCAAATTTTCATTGGCAAGTTTCCAGCCAGTTTTTAAACGAGTGGTCAGCTCATTCACATATTGGTATGAGGATGTAATATTTTCCTCTGCCTTTTCGTCAGTCCACGTTCTTAACAGAGCTACATATGGACCTTTAATTTTGTGGACCTATTTGTCCATGCACCGGTATGGTCTCTTCCACTCGAAGCTCTATAGTGATGATTTTTCTTCCCAGAATTATCATTCACAAAACGACCGCTACCAATTTTTCTTTTGGGGCTTTCTCCCCACTTAAAAGTCTTGATGAGAGATTTCCTCTCTACATCCTCTTCCTCCAGTTTGTTTAAGTCCGATTGAGGGATTTTCGGCTTATCCTGGGGTAAGACATCTTTTTGCACTCTCCGCATAGTGGCCATTGTAAAACAGTTAAGTGAAGCTTGTCCGTGAAAAGGGGCTTCCCATTCCATTTGGTCCACTTTATCAAATTTATTTTTCTTTCTATTGTCAGGCCTAATTTTGCCCCTTGGCGTGTCCAGGTCCTGATCAATGTTCCCACTTGTGGGTGTTCCCTCATGTGCTATGCTACACCTTTCTACAAAATTCTCAATGTCCCACCTTGCCTTGGGCCAATAATAATTGTGAGCCACCTTTTGGATGATGGTACCTATTTTTTCATGGTCCCCATCTGGTTTCACATGTAGGCTCCTTATTAATTCTGCCCTATATCTTTTAGGAAGTACCAGCTGTCCCTGACCTTTGGATCTAGCTCCAGTCTTCCTATACATCAACTTGTTTTTCATGTAAAAATCTCCCTTGCCTGGAGTTGTATGACAAGTTGCCAATTTCCTGAAACAAGGCTTGAGGGTCTTATCCCCAGCCTGTGCCTTCCTCATCTCATCTGGAGTGGTATCTAACATAATATCCTCCTCCTGTCTTCAAGTCGACCTGACCTGAAGGGTGGCCATCACTATAGGGTTCCTTCTGCAACGGTCAGTGTCATGATTGTTCATCTTACAATTTTTACACCACCTTTTCCCTTGGTTGAAAGATTTTCTTTCATCATATTTCCTTTCATCGAATTGTGGGGTTTTATTTTTATTGTCATACCGTGGCCTATCAAACTGGTGCTTACCTTTGTTTTGATCCCTAGGATCAAATTTATTAAAGTTCTGTGGTGCCCTAAAATTATCCACCTGTTTCTTTTTATTACCTGATACCTCTGCCTGAGCCGCTTGATACCTTTCTGCAACATTTAGCAACTCACCCAGCCTCTCTGCACCTTGTTCCATGAGAAACTTTCTCAGGTCTGGAGCCAAGGACTCTCTTAATTGTTCTATAAGGATCATTTCCTTAAGATCTTGGGTTTTCCCCAGAGAGGTCCATTTCTCCAAGTATGTCTCTATTCGTGCAGAGAACTGGTGATAGGTTTCACCTGACAGTAGTTTAGCATTCCTAAATTTTTTCCTATAAAATTCTGCGTTCTTTTCATATCTTAACAAAAGAGCCTGCTTTAGCATGTCATAATTTTCCTGATCACCTCTGCTCATTTTGGCAAAAACTTCATAAGCTGCCCCACGAAGACCTTGAGATAACTTTAAGCTCCACCTTTCTCTCTCTAACCCATATGTGGTAGCTAATAGTTCATATCTATTTAGATAGCTCTCAATATCATCGTCTTTCTCAACAAAATGATCTAAATGAAAGTTCATAGCTGAGGTTGAGGCTCCCTGACTAGCAGTGGCATCAGAGATAAAGGGACTGGCACCATTTTCAGGAGCATGGCCTTGAAACTCAAACTCCCTTAGTCGTAACTCATGTTCCCTTTGTAATCTCTTATCTTCTGCTTCCCTTTCTGCAGCTAATCGCTTGTCTTCCCTTTCTGCAGCCTGTCTTCTTTCCTCGGCTTCCAATGCTTTAGCCTCTTTGTCAGCCTCAATCTGCAACCTCTTAGCTCAGCATCAATCTGCAACCTCTTAGTCTCAGCCTCTAACTTTCTTTCGGCCTCTTTTTCTAATCTTCTTTCTTCCCGTTCAATATATTTGTCACATTCAGCAGTGACATAAGCAATCATAATTTGCCCGTCATTCCTAACTCTTTCGCAGTCTGTACAGCAGCAGATCGAAATTTTGCCAAGTCGGCCATTGTCTAACATGCAATTGTAAACAATTCAATCTTTCAATAATTATCTAAGGACACTACAGGCACTGAGAGCTCAACCTTATTTATTTCCACCCAAGGATACCTTTTAATTCTTTATTATTCCCAATATATATAATAGGAGAAAGTTCAATATCCCGGACGAGCCCCCAATATATGTGGTAAAGTGGGATGTTATAAATATTTATAGGGGACTTAGTGTACTGACTGAGATCAGCTGTGAAGGTATCTGTATCTAATAGGTGTAGTGTTTTGCAGATAACCTTACTTGCTACCACATTATACCTCAGTCAGAATTATTCTGGAATATTGTGATGACTACGTTAAATGTCTAGGGTATGTATATGATGAAGTGTAAGTCACAACAACAACAGACAGATAAACAATTTAATTTATTCCACCACACTTGACAACACTGTGACACTCACACACATTTAACACTCTATAAGACTATCTTAAATGAGGCACTGTTAAATTTTCAAATATAAATATGTATTAATACTTTCACTAATATATGTGTCCTGATTCAAATACAAAGTGAACCAGGAATCACAATCAATTGTAATTACAATTTATATGTACAGAATTTATCAATATGAACCTTGTAGTGACATATTTTATTAATATTATCCTATGTGTGTCAGTTGTGTAGTAGTAATATGAGGTAATACTGGTTTTGTTTTTTCAAGCTATGTTGTTAATTGTCATCATGACTTCAAGTGTTTGTTTATCTTGGAAATAGTATGGGGAAAAGTTCACAGTTCCTATCAATTTAAACACTGTATTTTCCCTCTGTTTTATTATAAAGTCAGATTTTGAGGGGGGGGGGCATAATGTTGAGCTCCTCTGGCCACAGACGCTTATCTTTCGTGATGGCTGCAGGAAGGACTCCTCTGCTCGATAGCCTCCCTGTGTTCTGGAGACACCTCACTGGTCACTATCTGGACCCAGGAGTATGCTGTCAGCCTCTAGATTCAGCAATGCTCAGACCAGGTGCTGTTCAATAACTTTAGGACCACGGTCCCACAATTCATGGAATAATACACAGTTACGTTGACTGGCAATGAATATAGCACAATTTCGATCTGCCGATGTCCCAGGCTTTTATTTAGAAAAATATGCACTGGCGCTCAACGCACTGGTTCTTTAGTAAGTTTATTTGAAAATGTGGTGCTGACCTGACGCCTCTGATTGACTATATTGGCGGGTCTAACCAATCGTGCCATGTTTACATAAGCGTTTGAAAAAAGTACCCTACTACTGTTTCCCCTAGCAATAAAAAAGAAGTAGTATTTATAGTCCGACTAATCGTGTTTAGCCTTACATTTACTTTCCGCCAATCAAATAGGAGGTAACATGTCAGCCTATTTCCCGTACCATGGTGGTGTGAAAATCTGCCACTGAGCGATTCTGATTTTGGTGTTGTCTGACATCCCTCACTATTTCTTTTGGCTATAATTTGTTAATTCCTAGACTATTTGCGTAACGTTCAACATATTCTTTGTCAGCAAGTCCTAAGGAACCCAAATATATAAATTTAATGGGGCTAAGGGACTGCGTTCAAAATATGCATTTTCCAGGATAGTCGTGTAGTTTATTTTTTATTTTTTTATGTTTAGAACCGCCACATGTCCTGCTGTACTGTCAGACTAATGTCAGGATTTTAGACATAAAACAGTAGAATGTCATGTTTCCTAATAAGCGTTTTGTAAGTTTTTAAAAACTAACTCTCGTATGGGTAGTGTTGTTTATCACTGTCGATTTGAAAAAAAGCTAGTGCTTGTGGCCTTACACGCGTGATGGTAGTAATTGTGTATCGCGAGACTGTGGTAGTATTGCCTGCGTTCCGGCTTTCAGCCCCTCCCTTTCTTTCTATCCTTAGTCCATCTGTCTTTCGTTTATGGTAACTTAGTGTATAAAATGACATGAATGGAATATTAAATATAGGTCAGCTTGCGTATCTCAAGGTTTTTCTTAGAAAGGCAGTACACGTTTTATCGTAGAAAGCGAGTATTGAAGCAGTAGGCTTTTACTATCAACGTGAAACGTTACAATTTGCAGACGAAGGAGAAAACAAGGGGGATTTCGAGTACAGTCATTGTGACAGCACTGTTCTTTACCATTCTTCTTTCCTTTTATTAAATTTATTTGTTAGGCTTTACATTTACGTTTTAATTTATATATGTGGATTAGAATTTCACACGACAACATTCTTGGCAGTGTGGTTCCTCTATCATGAAGTATGCAGCACCGAGACGGAGACGCCACAGCTTTTTGTTCGAGGGTACCTTTAGTTCTTCTCTGACCTGGCATGTCCTTGTTGGTTCTTTCAGCAGTTTGAACGCACGTCTGCCTTTTCTACTGTTCTTTCATGTTGTCTTCCATTCCTCGTTTATAGTTAGCTTCACGTGGTTCTTTATCTCCGACCTTCCCAGTCCTACTCTTATATTGTTTTTACTTATCCTTCCATTCTTGGCGTTCTGGTCTGCCAACTCGTTTCCAGCTATACCTATGTGTGCTGGAACCCACACTAGCCTCACACTACATCCTCTGTTCCCTAGTGATGTATTAATTGCTAGAATTTCTTCCTTTATGTCTGGCCGGCTACATTTACCTGGGTGTTCCAGTGCTTGTAGTGATGATAGTGAGTCTGTAAATATCGTAACAGCTTCTGGTTGGTTATCTTCGATTATTTCTAAACTTTTTAGAATTGCTACCATCTCTGCGGTAAAAATCGAAGCCCCTTCAGTTACACTGTAGCTCTTTTTTCCCCCACTGTGGTATTACAACTCCTGCACCTAGTTGCACACTTCACCCTTGGATCCATCAGTGTAGACAGCCAGACTTTGTTTTGTTAGTTGATCTATGAACTTTCTACTTATCATTTTGGCTTCCTTATCTTCTATGTTTTGTTTGATCTTTTCAGTAAGTGAGTAGTCTATGATTGGTGTTTTTAGTTCCCAGGGTGGTATTTTGCTTCTATATTTATTATTATTTTCTATTATGTTTGACAGTTCTTTGAACTGCGTTAGATCTTCTATAGTTCTCCACCCTGTTGGATATCTATCTTTATTTAGGGGGACGTCCCATACACTTGGTTGGTTTTTTATAAATGCTTTATGTGCTGGGTGGGTCACTTCTTGTGCTACTTTACTCCAATAATTTAATCTTAGTTCTTTCCGTCTTAGACCAAGGGGCGGTATGCCAAGAGCTACTTCTAGTGCTTCTACTGGTGTTGATATAAATGCATCTGTAATGGATCTCATGGCTGCATTTTAAATTCTGTCTAGTTTCGCTTTGTTAGAAGCTGCAGCTGAGTCATAGACTATGCTGGCATAATCCAGTTTCCCCCTGATGAAAGACTTGTAGAACATAAGCATTTTTTTATTGCTGCCCCCCCCCCCAATCCATAACCTTTTACTATCCGTAGCATATTTAGGGGTCCCCTACAGCTTTCTACTAAATTGTCTATATGTTTATTCCAATTTAGTTGTTTATCTAAAGTTATCCCCAGAAATCTTGTTGTTGAGGAGGTACATATTTTCTGTCCTTTAATGGTTATATTGATTTTGTTATTTCTCTTTAAATTTCCTTTGCTGAATACCATACCTACTGTTTTGTTTACATTAATTTGGAAGCCCCAACTTTTCATCCACTCTGAAACTTTGTCTATTTGATTTTGAAGTTTTTTGTAAACATGGTCCAAGTTTTTTCCAGATCGCCAAATGGCACAGTCATCTGCAAATTGTGATACTGCATTCTTAATGTCGTTAAATTCATCTGCTAAATCATTTACAGCTATAGTGAAAATTGAAGGTGAAATCACTGATCCCTGAGGAATCCCATTCTGTTGTTCATATATTTCTGACTTATCATTGTTCACCTGTACAGCAAAATACCTGTCCTGTAAAATATTTTCTAGATACTTATAGGTTTTACCAGTAATGCCAATCTTTTTCATTTTGTAAAGAGCTCCATCTCTCCAGCACTCATCATATGCTCTTGCGACATCTAGAAAGACTGCCACTGTTTTCTCTTTCCTCTTGAACCCTAGCTTTACATCGTGTTCTAATCTTACAAGCTGGTCTACTGTACTTCTATCTGCTCTAAACCCTGACTGGTTTGGGCTATATAACTGATTTTTTTCCCAGGTAGAATTTAACTCTTTTGTTAACAACAGTTTCTAGTATTTTACCTAGTTGTGATGTTAAGGAGATAGGCCTATATGAACTTACATCATGGGCTTCCTTATTGGGTTTTAGGATGGGTACTATCATAGCTATTTTCCATGCTTTTGGTATCTCTCCTAAGCTCCAGATTGTGTTATAAAGGGAAGTTATTATGTTTATAGTTTTTTTTTGGTACTTTCTTAAGGATTTCATAACTAAGTATATCATGCCCTGAGGCAGTATTAGATTTCTCTTTTATTGCACTAGTTACTTCTTCCTCTGTTATATCAGCATCTAAATAGTTTGTTTCATCTATCTGGTCTGGTAGTTACTTTGAAAACTGTATCCTAAGTCTTTCTCTTCTCTCATTTTCTTCCTGTCCAAGACTACTTTTTGCACTGACTGTATAGAAATACTCAGCAAGAGCATTAGCTTTTTCTTTATCTGTTTCTGCTCTCTTTTGTAGTTTGATTGTTGGCATTATTGTTTTCTTATTGTTCCCTTTGATTGCCTTAAGCTTTTTCCATACTTCTTTAATTTGAGTGCTAAGTTTAAGTGACTGACAAAACTCCTTCCAGTTAGTTTCTTTGGCTTTAAATAGTATTCTGTTAGATTCATTCCTGATATGTTTATACTCTTCATAGTTTTCTTCTGTTCTGTTACTTCTATATTTTTGTAAGGCCATTTTCCTTCTCTCGTGAATTTCTGCACAGCTTTTATTCCACCAGGCAACTGGTTCTTTATTCCACTGAGTTTTTCTGTTCTTATTAATGTTATTTATTGGTTTTAGGTGCTGTGGCATATTTTTATTTGGTATATATTTTATTGCTATTTTCAGAATTTCATTGGTCAGTGTTTCTGTCCACAAGTCAGTATCATCTGATTCCATGTCTTTACATTCCATCACCACCAGCTCTGATTGGAAAGCTTCCCAGTTTGCTTTTTTATAGTTGAAAGTCGGTTTCTCTGGTTCTGGGTTTGGAATGACGTTTTCATGCATGTTTATTATAATGGGCACATGATCTAAATTTGTGTCTTGTAACACTTCCCAATTTACATTCGCTAGGTTGTTAGTTGCTGTACTTATGTCTATTGCTGAGTCTGCCCTGTTAGCTTGTGGATTAATTCTAGTTGCAGTTCCATCATTTAGTATTAGAAGGCCATTGTTTTCTATAAAGTCAAATAGGCGCTTTCCTGCATTGTCTGCATGTTGTCCACCCCAAGCATAATGATGGGAATTAAAATCGCCCACTATGACTGTTTTGGGGCTTAGTCTGGTGCATATGACTAGTATTTCTTCATCTTTAATTATGCAATTTTAGCGTATACATTTAAGATTGTTAGATTGTTTGGTTCAGCTGCTATAGTAACCTGGATACCTTCTATGTTGGTTGTATCAAATACTTACCAGTCTATAATTTTAAATGTTTCGTTAACTAAGACTGCAACACCCCCTCCTCTACCTTCTTTCCTATCGTGCCTAAGTATCTTAAAGCCCTTACAACTATATCTACTATTTGGGTTTAAATGTGTATCTTGAAGAGCATATATAGTATTAGTTCCTACTGTCTCTGCTAGTAAGGGTGCAAAATTCTTTGTGATTCCCCTACAATTCCACTGAATTTTTTTTTTTTTTAATACCCCTTCTGGGGCTCAAAGTGAGGTCTATTGACTTTATTTAGTAAAATGTGTGAATTATGCGTGATCGTGGCCCTGGCTAAGTGAGACGAGTAGGGTGTAGGTGGGTGGATGTAGAAGGTTAGACAACACTTATACACCGCTCGTCTAGCTCACTGTCTAAGGAGTAACTCCAACAACCATATCAATCTCCGTGAATATATAATATCACAAATAAGTCACAATGGGCGCAGGGCCATTACAAATATTGGAGACACAACAAATCCCGAGTATTCTACAATCACTCTGATTCTCGGAATATCTACAGCCACAAAATAGGATACTTCATAAATCCACTGCACAACTATAGCCCTCTACAGACATCCACCCTTCTCTTCTCTACGCTCTTCGCTGTCTCCTGTCTACTCTCTACTGACTCAACTCTCTACCAACTCAACACACTACTGACCCAACACACATCTCTATCTCACTGACCCCTTTCATTCGTAATCACCAAACACGTGAAAACCTTCCACACTCCACTGAGCTTCATTCACGCATGACTATAGCTAACAGCGTGTCTTAACCTCTGCTCACAACATTGCTTGTAACTAAAATATTACAAGGCAAGCATTCCCAACTCACAACAACTCAAATGACTAATAAACTCCCGCTGGAGCATGGGAACATTCATACATGCATAATACCCTCAAAACACTCCGTGACACTAAGACACTTTGATCTTAGCCAAAAGGCCGAGAAAAGACCTTTAGGTCTCGAATTTTTATTTATTTATTTTTTTTGTCGCATGAGGTTGCATATTTTTCCTCGCATGGGGTCGCATTGATCGCACGCCCACCCCCGGCCCTGGCCAAGACACATGATCTTAGCCAAAGCCGGATAGTAGGCGCAAGTCGAAACACAACAAGACCCAATGACACACAAGTGTCATGTTAGTGATCCTCTGTGTTTTCACACAAAAGACCTAATGACACTGAATGCCAATGTACTGATCTTTTGTGTTCAGACTTTGATCTTAGCCAAAAGGCCGAGAAGCGATCCTCGAATTTTTATTATTCTAAATCCTTCTAAGGTTTCAGGTTCAGTGGATTGTGTTGTTGTTGTTGTTGTTGTTTTGATGAGTTGATGGGTGGAGATCGGGCACTAACAGCTGACCATTATTGCCTCTTCTCGTTCCATCTTGGTCTACCCTGTTCAACCTGAAAGTTTTTTTTTTTTTTTTTTTTTTAAATTTTTGAACATTTGTTTTATTGCAAGACCCCATAATGCAAGACTTAAAGATCTTTAACTGGGCACTGTGAGTACAGCCCAGAGTGGTCACTGTGTATATTTAATTAGCCACATCATACACTCTAATACAGCAACAAGCAATTTTCTCTGACAAATAAGTTAACATTAAATATATCAAGAATTCAGTACACCAAAACGCTGGCTGCGAAAACAGACAATAATGAAAAAACTAGCAGGAATATTAAAGTAAGGATCTTCTTCTTCTTCCTCGTTCGCCTTCAGACTTCCACATTTATGACTCTAATAAAGACAGTAGTCAACCCAAGGTTCCCGACATCTCCAAACAGTTTTTCGTTGACAGAAGTGGTTTGTTGCCATATGCTACTCCGTTCATTACTGTAGGCTGGGCAATACTGCAGGAGGTGTTCGACTTATAATTGGGGTAGTTAGTGTCATTTTTCAGTGGATTTTTTTTTTTTAATTAATGTGTTTGCTACTTTGGTGTTAAACTCAGTTTAAACTAAAATCCGCTTTTTAAAATTAATCTTATTAAATTTATATATTCAAATCAACAAAAAAAAGCTATACAAAACTATATTTTTAAAAATTTTTAATTCAAGTATAAGTGTGCAATAAACAATTTTAAGTTGCATTGTAAAATAATAACGAATGGCTTTATTAATTGCAAAATTAAAAGACTGTTTTTATCATTTTAATTAGTTCCCTTGATTTCTAATATTAAGTTATTTTCCTTGAATCAGCCCTTGGGCATAAATATTATAAAAAAACCATGAAAATACTTTAATATCTTTTTTTCGTCATAACCAAAACGATCTGGTCAATAATAACTTCACGGCTTTCCAGACAAGTAAATCCCTTGTCTATGCAGTCTATTTGTGTCGGTTTTACCTGGCCAACCCATTGATTTTTGGTTAGCAAAATTTAGTTACGCAAGTCGAATAAAGAACATTCCCAAAAATGTACCAATAGTCTAATAGTTATTTAGTACGATACAGATCTTAATCTTTTATATTTGGAAATGCGCCCTAATATAATCGACTAGGTTGAACGGGACGCACCTCGCCAAAACGAGGCAAAAGTTTTACATAAAAAAAAAAAATAATAATGACCAAACACAAAAATAATGCTTGACTGGCGCTTCTCTGGTTCTATACATCAGTTCCACATTGCGGATCTTGTCACATCATTTCAATACTTCTATTCAAAGCTAGCTTCTTCTCATCTCTTGTTCCACTGGCACTTGTCTGGTTCTTGTCATCTGTTGCACGTTAATGATCTTATCGTAACTCTTAAACCTTTCTAGTCTACGCACGCCAGGCAGCGGTTTGTCTAGTCTACGCACGCCAGGCAGCGGTTTATCTAGTCTACGCACGCCAGGCAGCGGTTTATCTAGTCTACGCACGCCAGGCAGTGGTTTGTCTAGTCTACGCACGCCAGGCAGCGGTTTGTCTAGTCTACGCACGCCAGGCAGTGGTTTGTCTAGTCTACGCACGCCAGGCAGTGGTTTGTCTAGTCTACGCACGCCAGGCAGCGGTTTTTCGAGTCTACGCACGCCAGGCAGCGGTTTGTCTAGTCTACGCACGCCAGGCAGCGGTTTGTCTAGTCTACGCACGCCAGGCAGCGGTTTGTTGAGTCTACGCACGCCAGGCAGCGGTTTGTCTAGTTCTTGTCATCAGTTCAATATTAGTGATCTTGCTGTATCACTTGAATCCTTCTAGGCTACGCACGCTAGACAGCGCTTGCTCTAGAGACAAAGCTACTGGGTTCGAAACCAGGTCACATCATTCTCCAGTCTACCCATCTGTACAGTGGCGTCACTAGGGGGTGCGGGGGATGCGGACCGCACCGGGTAACACCATCAGAGGGGGTGACACCAAAATGACCGTCTATACAATTTGTGTGCAGTGCTTCAGCAGAAATTTATTATTTTTTATCTTCTTCTCGTTCGCTGTTGTTTAGTAATGTCTACACAAGAAGTCCGGTTCTCTATTTTTTTATAAAAAAAGAAAAAAAAAAACATCCCTATAGTTATTTATAACCACAAAAACATTTTTCGTTAAAATGAACATAATTTTGATATAGTTCTTAAACGTTTTTACTTCGAATTATATTGTGTTCTTACCGAATTTTCACTTTAACCACATGAAACTATGTAACTGTAAATACATTTAGGTTGTGCGTATGATATTGTAATTCAGAGGTGTAATTTTAATTTTGCTAGTTGTTTATGTCACTACTTTTGCCATTATATTCAGTGATATACGGGAATTACGATTTACGAGTAACATTAGTACAAAAAACATTACTGAGGATTCTGTATGGTCTGGTACGGGAGGAGGTCTGTGACCGTGGATTTTGTGGAGGGGATATAAATCCGTCTATCACTTTATATAAGGGAAACAATCCCAGGACTTTCTTTGTAGGGGTTCTTCTGGGGAAGACTGGTTATACACCAGAGATGTTGCTTCCAGAAGAGAGGAAAACCCAGGTAATTAAGAGAACTCGTAAGTGCTTTACGGATTTAGTATTGATTCTTCAAAGGGTAGTAAGTAATTAGCAACTCGAACAGTCAATGGAAACTTTCAATGGTGCAGAGCATTTGATAAGTCCAAATGGTTATAAAAGATGTTCTTTATTTTCGTTTCGTATTTCAAACAAACAGTGGCAGCTCGAGATAAATTTCTGGTGGGGGAAGGAAATGAAAACTGCCAGCTTTAGCCTCCAAGGCGAAAGGCTTACGGCTCCCTGATACTCTAGTCGTTTTATGATCTGTGGAAATCCTAGCGAAATAAAATACGATTCGAGACTTCAATCAAAACTAGTTCGAACTTACTTCAAGTGGAATGAACCACTCACATAATCGTGGCAGGGGTTAGCGCTGGTTCACTAACCTTCCTGGTCGGTAGGAGGTCTCTAGATAAAACGTAGGAGTCAAGGGCTTTTGTTCAATAGTAGTCGTAGCGCCAGGTTGCTCCAAACCTAAACTAAAGAACTTTTTTTTTTTTTTTTTTTATAATAACCTTTATTCAGGTCAATATATCTATCAATTTATAAAGAATTTTTACATTATCACATGTTATAAAAGACAAAGACTAATAACTTCCCCCCCCCCCCCACCCTTCCCTCCCCCAGCCTAGCATTGCAACAAGTCAATATCAAAAACAATATATCAAATTATAAACAATATCACATAATAAACCATATTAACGATAACCCCTCCCCCCTCCCCTCCCCCTCCCCCCAAATAACTTTTATTCAAGTCAATGTTCACATGGATGATGAATGGAGGTGAAATGATTGATGGTACATTGACTAAATGATGATGACACTCTACCATGAGGTGATTAGTGAAGACATAAATGATAAATGATATTTATATTGCTTGATAATTACAGAAGTATTTATAAATAAAGCTACTTGCTTCACATTGTATAGTTAAACAACGAAATATTTTTAAAGTTGTTCTGTTATGTTTTTTGTTATTTGTTCGTATATCTGTGAAAATATTCTACTGTCGTAATGTATGCCGTCATGTACTGCCCTATTTCTACATATCCACACTAAGTATCTAAATTCTGCTAATAAAGTTAAGAGTTTAAGCTCCGTCTGTCTCGGTAAAGTCGGTAAAGTATTCAACATGACCGCTTGATACATGTTGAGTGATTGCGGTGTTTTGGGAGTTATCAGTGTTCTTAGTTTATTTAATGTGGGGGCCACTGTTTTACATGTGTAAAACAAGTGGTCCTCTGTTTCTATTGTGTTGTTACTGCACAGTTTACACCTTGGTGGCGCCTTGCCTGCTTTCATTGCTGAATGCTTACTCATGAT
Organism: Oreohelix idahoensis; assembly: GCA_024509875.1. NCBI lineage: Eukaryota > Metazoa > Mollusca > Gastropoda > Stylommatophora > Oreohelicidae > Oreohelix > Oreohelix idahoensis. Next base: position 1,424,296 of record JAMPIV010001843.1, on the reverse strand, counting down.
AGGTGTTAAACCGTACAGTAACCTAAATGTAACTTGTTTGGCTTGTGGCTTGACGTCTATTGCATGGATGTTTGTGAAGCTTTGTGTGTAGTCTGTTATGAAAAGGTTGTACCCTCGTTTTATTCGAGTACCTAAGTGGGGTTCTTGTGCTCCTACTAAAAGTTTGTATATGAGTTTAGTGTCTTGTTTTATTAACTGTTCATTCCCTTTTAGATTTTCTATGCATATCCTATAAAAAGGTGGTGGGGTGTCAAAGGAATGTGGTTGGTTGTTTTCTAGTTTGTGTAACTTAATTAGCCTAAGTCCGATATAGTAATGTGCTAGGGGGTACAAGCTTGGGTTTTTAATTATCTCCCCTATATATTTAATCCTTAAAGCTTTAATTTTAGTGTTGATATCTTGTAAAGCTATCCCCCCTTTATGTTTGGGCTGTATTAGGGTTAAATGTTTAATGCTTTTAAAGGTGTCCTTAAAAATGAAATTCCTAATTAGTACATTTATTTTAGTTACCACTGACTTTGGCATAATCTGGATATTTGCTGTATATATTATTTTAGGCATAATGAAACAGTTCACTATGATACTTCTCCCAAAAATAGTAGCTGTCTTGTATTTATATTTCTCTAACATGTTTTGAATTTTATCTACTAACTTTACCCATGTCTCTGTATTAGGGTCGTGGGGGCTACAAGAATAGTTTATCCCATAAATTTTGATTCTGTTAACTTGCGTTAACTGAAAGGGGAAATCTGTCTTATTTGCCCATTTACCTAATCCCATTAAACTAGATTTTTGAATATTTAGTTTGGATTCGTTAGCGTATCCAAACTCTGTAAAGGTTTCTAATATCTTTCTTATGGAATCTACAGTTGCTGGAAGGAATAAAGTATCATCAGCATACGCTAATGATTTCCTTTCCCCTTGCCCGGGTATAAAAGTCCCCGCGATGTTTACATCTTGTCTTATTTTTCCAGCACTGGTTCTAGTGTTAAAACGTATAACAGGGGAGACAAAGGGCAACCCTGTCTCACTGATCGTGTCAGCCTAACTGGGTCACTTAAACTGTGATTAATTAATATTTTACTATGGGGTTTTTATATAAGATTTCTATCCATGTTCTAAAATAAGTACCCATGTTGTTTGCTTGTAAAGTTTTGTGTAGGAAGGAATGTGATACCCTGTCAAAGGCTTTTTCCTGATCTAGTGATAGTATTGCACTTTGACACTGTCTATCATGCGTGTATGTAATGAAATCCCTTATGAAGTGTGTATGTCTACAAATGTTCCTACCATGTACACTACATTGTTGGTCAGCGTGTATCAAATTCTTCATGAATAATTTAAGTTTCAGAGTAAGAGCTTTGGCCAAGATTTTATAATCAGTATTTAAAAGCGAAATAGGCCTGTAATTTTTTATTGACTTTCTGTCAGCATTATCTTTAGGTATTAAAGTAATAAAGGATTCATTTAAACTATTCGGAAGCTCTCCTTTCTGGAAGGCTTCCTCAAATACTTTAATTAAAAGGGGGCCTAAAATTGGGAAAAAGAAAAAGTAAAATTCTGCCGTTAAGCCATCTGGGCCGGGTGATTTATTTTTCTGGAAAGTACTGATCGCTTCCCTTAAGTTTTCTAAAGTTAAAGTTTCGTCTAATTTCTTGCTCTCATCATCACTTAAACGTTTTGTGTAGTGTAGAAATTTATCCTGTATGTTTACGTTAGTTGGTTCTTTAGCGTATAATTTTGTGTAATATTCAAAAAAAAAGCGTGTCTAATATTAATGTCTTCTGTCTGTTGTTTCCCATTCATGTCAAATATTTCCTGGATCTGCCTACTGTGTTGTACATTTTGTTCAATCGCTAAATATTGTCTACTGGGTGTTTCTTGTGTAATAGTATTTAATTTTGACCTAAGGAGAGCCCCTTGGTATGTGTGTGTTGTTTGTACAGGTCTAATTTCTCTTCTAAAGTATGAATGTGTGGGTTAGATTTGTCTATCTGTTTAGTTAAACTTATTGCGTCTTCCAATATATTTTGTTCCCTCTTAAAAGCCCTGTGTATTGTTGTTGCTAAAGTCTGTGTTCTGTCCCTTATTGTGTTTTTTAGCAGGTCCCAATATTCTGCAATGTTGTTATTGGGGATATCCTGTGTGTAACCCTGAATGAGTTGTGTTATTGTATCTGTGAAGAAGGTATTTGTTAGCAAGTTATTGTTGAATTTCCAATGCGGGGATCTCTTTAATTTTGTATATGTGTGTCCCGTACTTAGAACTGTGTATACTGCTTGGTGATCTGTAAATTTAAGCGTGTTTTTTATATGGTAAGTTTTGTGTATATTGTAATTATTGGATGCGTAGAACCTGTCCAGTCTTGAGGCCTGTCTAAAATATGGGTTTGTCTTGTCGTGAAATGTGAAAGCTTGTGTGTTCGGTTGTAGTTTTCTGTAAACGTCTACTAGGTCATGTTTGTCAAGAATGGGTTGTAAATGTCGTATTGATAGGGGTATTTGAATTTTCTTTCTCTGAGATACGGGGCCTAAGGAACTACTGTCTAAATTGGCCAAAACACAGTTAAAATCTCCCCCTAACACTATTCTAGTTCCTTTGTAGTGCTTATCTATAGTGTCATACAGTCCGTCGTAAAATTTGGGTTGGTCAGTGTCTACTGCGGGTGCGTATATATTAATGAGCGTGTGCGTGTCATGTTTATTGTGTTTGCTCTGTATTTGAATTATGACGGTTCTGCCACAACCGTCTGTCCTATAATGTACTGTGTCCCAATCTTCGTTAATTTGTAAGATGGCGACACTGCTATGCCTGGGGCCTAGGGCGAACCAGCCGTGTTTAAGTCCTAACCTAGTTACAATCCGACTGGCAGAAAGGTCGGACGTAATACCTGCCTGTTGCAAGAACAAAAAATCAGGTTTATCTTTTTTAATCAGTTTGATAATGTGCTCTAGTTTATTCCTCAAACCGTTGATATTGAGGGATATTAGAACTAGGCTGCTTGACAAAGTGGTATCTGAGGGTTGGCCACTTGTTGCAAACTGTCTACCTGGCAAAGTGGCAGAGTGGGCACTTGCCATATCTAAAATATTTGACAAAACGGGGACTGGACCGTTCGTCTTTTTTGAATTACAAAGCAGAGTAGTGGTCTGAGGCTGGCTACCCGCTACAGGTGAAATATTCAACAAAGCGCTAGTTGATGGTTTATCATGTGTTTTAGGGGTTGTAATAGGCAAAGTGATAGGCTGGTCACTTTTTGCACATGGTTTACACACCAGAGGTGTGACTGTGGGCTGACCGCCTTCTGTCTTAACTAGGCCGCTCGACACATTCGTGTTTACATTGTTAGACCAATCAGTGCATGAGGGCTGACCGATTAACCTAAATTCTTGGTTGCTAGACTGGATAGTGACTGAGGACTGGCTATTCGTCAAATTGCCCTGATAGTTCGGGCCAGGTGCAGGCAAAGCCGCACCGTCAGACCTTCCCGCCTTGACGGGGGGGGGGGGGGGGGGGGGGTGGCTGCTTAATTACAACTGTGCGCATTTAAGGGTGAGTGCAGTGTGTGTTTGTGTGTAAAAGCAAAAACATCAAAAAACTACTTACATTAAGCACAACTCTTAAATAATAATAATAATAATACACACTCCCTAAACTATAGGTGTTTACACGTTTTACTTTTAAAATTACATCACTATGAAATAAAGGAAAAAAGTTCATTTCTCCGGACACCGGCAGCTCACTGTCTATTCTTGTTGTAGGTGCAACCAAGGCTTTCCTATACTTGGGAACTGGACAGGTCTGTCTGCACTGGGCCTCAGTGCACGGGGAAAGAACTTCTAGTAGTAAACCCATTCACTCACATGTTCAAAAGGCTTGTCCATCTATGAAGATATCTGCTTGGGACAACATGGCCTCCATGTCGTCCTCTTCTGTAGTTGCCGCCCAACAGGAGGGGGCTTGCGTATTGAACGGCGTCGGCGCCTCTAGAACCTCATGTCTTGTTGGTGATGATCTTCTGCTGTTAGGTGCTGACATCACATGCTCGTCGGCGACAGGTGTCGACAAGTTCTCTCTCGGGGAGGGCTCTGGCGTAGGCGCCCTGGGTGATGGTGGCAAGTCTCTTCGGCTAGGGGAGCGCTTGCTCGGCGACTTGCTGTCACTACGTTTTACTTCTTTTGACCTCACAGGCTCTGTTGCCTGGAGCAGGAATCTTTTTCTATTGATTTCTTTTTTTTTCTTTCTTGTTATTTATAACTTTTGTATATCCATCACCCTCACTGGCATCTGGGCTATCTGGGGTAGGGAGCTCGTCTGCTCTGCTCTGCTCTGCTGGTGTTTTTCGACAGCTGTTTCTTCCTCCCTCATTTTCTTGACCTGGTGGGGTGGCGCCCGCTTCCTAGGGCATTGGCTGACCCAGTGGTCATCCTGCCCACACACCGCACACTGTATTCTTCTTCCGGGCAAGGACACCCATATTCTTAGTACTTTGTCCTCGGCTGCTTTCAAGTGCACAAAGTGCGGTATCCTATGTTCGGATGGTCGGTATTGGAAATTCCACATGTCGTGGGCATTTTTGATTCTGTACACTTCTACGTCTTTATCTCCCGACACTTCCGCCGCTATTCTTTTTACTGCCTCGGGTTTCATCGTGGGCGGCATCCAATGCAGCACGCCTTTGGATCTTTCCTTGTCATGATGCTCAATCTGAATGCTCATCTGAGGGTTGGTCCACTCCAATCTTTTTCAGTGCAGGCCCTTGTAGTGCTTCAGCTGAGCTGCTGCTGTTAACGTGGCATACCACTTATAAGGGCCCGCGAAGCGGTACAATGTGGCGATGCCACTCAGGCCGACGCCGGCTGGTCCAGCTAATATGCTGGCTATTAAAGAATACGATGCCTTGTTGGCCTGCGGCCCTGAGATCGTAATTACCAGTGTCCCTGGTCTATGTAGCATGCCTCCCTCTAAGTCTTCGTTTAGATCAATTAAAATCACAGGCACGATAGGTGCGGACATTCTTATTTCTATCTTTCTTGGTACTAAAACCAAATTGGATTAAACAAAGTCACAAGGCTAGCCTAAGCTGACAGCTAAGGCTAACACCACAAACCTGAGAAGTTACAGCAGGAGGTAAAAACACGTCTTCACGTCTCAAAGGGGTAAAGATAACACCTTCGGTTGGACACTAGCTTTGAGATGACTGTCTCAAGCTCTCTGACTGGTTACTAAGATGCATCAGTCTTTATACTGGTCTGGTGCTATGGCTCGCCAGAGGAAGTATTTCTTATTGGAGTTAAGACCGGAAACTTTCTAATGATTGGTCTTGGGGGCTAGTGGACTGTTGAAATAATCTTTAACCTAACTAGCTACGAATCCTCTAGTCTAACATTATTGTTTCTATGTGATGATGACCAACCATTGTTTGAAGTTCTCTCTAATCTAAATGTTTTCCGGTCTGACTTGTATGGAGGCCACACAAGGTTTGATGACATCATGGGTTCATGTGTGTCATGACTGATGATGTCATTGATTCTTGACTAGTAGTTTATTTATCTAACTAGTCATTCATAAAATACTTTACTATAAGGCTAACAGTTGTAGCTACTTAATAGTCTACCCTGTTACAGGTCCATGGGGGTGACACCATGAGTTACCGCACTGGGTGACACCAACCCTAGTGACGCCACTGCATCTGTAAATAGGCCTTCGAAACTCCTCCGAGTTGGGGAAGACAAAGACAGCTTGGAAACGAGCTGATGACCCCCGGCTCTTAAAGCTGAGACCTGTTATCTGTAACTCTTCCCTTCCATATGTTAGTATCCACTATGGGGCAACATGTACCATTTTATATATTCATGAAATTCATTTTGAGATTAAGAAATGGAACGCAGCCTGATAGTTTCTCTTTTTAATTATATTTTATTTTGAGAATAAGAATTGAAATTTTGCCCGACATTTAGCGATATTTCATTTTGCGAATTAAAACTAGAATAGCGCCCCATTTCTATTTAATGGTTGCATTTCATGTTCACAATAAGAATTAGAATAGAACCTGATAGGTATTTAGCGATGATTTCATTTTACGAATAACAACTGGAACTGAACTGGGTGGTTATGTAGTGGTTGTATTTCGTTTTCTCAATAGGGTTTGGATTACAGCCCTCTAGGTAATCATGCTATTTAATTTTGAAAACAATATTGTGGGTAGAGCCCGTTAGCTAATGATGATATTTAGTTTTGAGAACAATATTGTGAATAGACCCCATAGTTAATAGTAATATTTCATTTTCATAATAGGAATTAGAACGGGGGAACATAAAATTCCAAAAACATAAATTTGGAAGCTGTCTGGAAGATGCTAAATGATATTACTTCACTTTAAGAGATGTAACTGAATTTAGGACCAAAAAGATACGAGATCGCGGTGATAGTTGTATGCCTAGGATATTCCAGGTATTGCGGATTAAATACTTCACAACCAAGGAATAGTTAAAACTCTCACGTATACATGCCTCGATGCCTCCTCAAGAAATAAGACCATCTTTAGTCTTGTCTATGGCTGTCAAGAAAGCAAGAAAATCCGTGGGGTTGGATTGCTTCCGTTGTATACTCTGCGGCCAAACCAGGCCTCATAAGGTAAGTGTGGGGCTGAAGATTTTATGGGGCGCACATGAAGGTTTCATTTCTTGTAGGATATCACCAGTTTTATCCTTGCTGTCTCCACTTTCTTGTCTATTTTTATTTCCTCCACTCACACCTGTCTTCACTTCACTTTTATTTCTCCACTTCCTTGTCTATTTTTATTTCCTCCACTCAGACCTGTCTTCACTTCACTTTTATTTCTCCAATTCCTTGTCTATTTTTATTTCCTCCACTCATACCTGTCACGGAATTGCCTCCCCTGCTTTACAGTAGTGGTCCAACAATGGCCAAAACTCAAGAGTATCTACTATGTGTCTTCAAAGGTGTCTACCTTCGCAGAAAATCACTCTTGGCAGAGTTGTAGATAGAAGGATAATGATGCTTCTATCATCCGCCGCCTTTTATGAAGAATTAAGCAATTATTAATTTCAGCTCGTTCAAGCCCCCGCCCTGATTTACTAAGTGGAACTCTTCTTATTATGGTATCGCTCTGTTTCGAGTGTATTTAGAAAGATGACTGAGACAAACATGCAGTACATTTAAAATGACAAAATTGACGTTAAATTTGTATATTTACAAATAACAGATTTAATAATCACTTAGGTTTTAACAAGGTTTTAAATAAATGATTAATTATTTATCAGAAAAAAATTATCATCCCTGTTTGATGTACTGGTGGTTTGTAAAGGAGGTCACTTGGCAGCTTTTATGTATTACTTAGCTGTCAGTGACGGTTCTGCTCCTTCTGATGGTTTGGTTCTTGGTAGGCTGGATCGCTGATCACGCTCGTCGCTGGTCAAGGTTGTAGGGCGCAGCACGTTCACAGAAACGTCAGGGAGTGTCTACAAAGTTGGTCTCTCGTCTTTAAGCCCCGTCTGATGATGGTATCTAGCTTCGTCTTTAAGCCCCGTCTGATGATGGTTTCTACATAGCTTCGACTTTAGGCCACTTGTTCCCTTCTTGTTCCAGAGATAGTACCCTCAACTGGTACCACCAACTAGTATGGTAAACGAATAGAAACAGATACCCTCTGATTATTGAGTATCTCGACACATAGTTATGTGTCCCCTTCTTCCTATTCCACCATCCCATTTACCTCAGACTTTACCCGCGATGAGAATTAAGCTTAATCCCTTCGAGAGAAAACTTTCTTTACATTTAAATTGAGTAGCTTTATATTTACTTTACATTCAAATGAAAAGGTTTTTAGTATAGATAGAATATGTTTACATTTACATCTAGACTGGTTGAAAAATGGTCACAATATAGAACGAATATGTTTCAGTTACATCTACACTGGTTGAAAAATGTTCACAATATAGATAGAATATGTTTGCATTTACATCTAGACTGGTTGAAAAATTGTCACAATATAGAATAAATATGTTTCATTTACATCTACACTGGTTGAAAAGTTTGAAAACTTTCATTAATTTTAAAGTGAATATGTTTACATAGACATTTACACTGGTTTGTAAATGTAGATATAATAATTAGAATGTACATCATTTCTTTCATCTTTCCCTCTCTGCTCCATATGGAACCTGGGACTACGTATGCTTTTAGTTCTCTTTAAGAAACTAGCAATAAATCAGTCAGCAGCCCTTGCAATGGTGGTGCATGAAATCATCATTCTATATGCTGAGGTTGCCAGCCTCAATTGACTTGGACATCCACTAGCAATTTTCACATATTAATATTCACATGGCAATATTTACATATTCGTTCACCTGTTAGTAATGAAAAATATAGAATGTAAAGTGTACAACAATCTTGGCTCACAGACTGTTTGCTCAGAGAAGTAGGTTAAGGCACTAGCAGATGCTTTTTTTCACGTATTCTTGGGGGGTCGTTACTTTTAACAATAAATTCCCACTATGACTCTGTGTTTTCAGTTTCCTCAGATCCCGGTTTTCCTTGTTTAAAATGATAAAGTTTTCCTGGGCTGTTTAAGTCCTTCAAGATGCTCCAACAAAGTCCGGTCTGATAAAATGGAATTATGATTCTAACTCTGGCAGTTTCTTTGTCGTCTTGGCAAGCGATTCTCACAGTGTCTTAAAACTGCAAAAAAGTCAGGTTATGTCTTCCCCCGCATTTGTTTGTTACGATGCTAAGCAGGGCTCCAATCGTTTCAAACATGCGTGTTTTGTGGGGTAATTCAAATATTTTCCACGTAGGAAAAATTATGTGCGAGATGCAAAGGGTCACGTCTCCCACATATGGAAGTGACACGTCCGTAAACGCTCTCAGCAATGTGTTCAAATACAACATCTTACTTTTATCTAAAGTAATCTGTTAGGAAACAGGTGGACAGGAAATGATGATGTCATTCATGTCTGTCCAAAATGTGCCGCACAGATAAGTACTCTCTTTATCCGTCGCTTGTGCACACAAAATCCGATCCTGGCGAGTAATTTTATCGCCTGTCACGGCTTGGACAAACAAAACTATGCGAAAACTGACCAGGCCCTTATGGGTTTTACCTGCACTAATCTCAGCAAAGCTGTGAAGCGCCAAGCAAATGTGATAAATTATCACCCAAAAGGAGTGTCAAATGATTTGACAAAAATCAAATATCTGCTACATAGCAGAAAAAGAAATTTATTAACCCGGAAATTTCTCGCAATCAGTATTCACTTCAATTGAAAATGAGTACTGCCGTAGTGGAGAAGGGATCGAACCCAAAATTCCGTGACAAGATCTGTCTTCACTTTACTTTTATTTCTCCAATTCAGTAGTCATATTCTTTCTTCGTCTCTTCAGAGACCCCCGGGAACTACAAGAGGCATTTCTCCATGGGCCCATATATGTCCATAACCTAGTCTATCATCTGTTCTATCTTTACTTCCATTTCTCCACCGACTGATATATGTCCATATCCTAGACTCACATCTTTTTTGTCTTTACTTCTACTTCTCCACTGACTCACATATTTCAATACCCTAGTCTCACATCTGTTCTATCTTTACTTCTGTTTCTCCATTGGCTCACATATTCCCATATCATAGTCTCACTGTTTTACACATCTATTATTACACCGCCTCGTTCATCTACTTGTGAAGTTCTCCTATACAACAAGTTACGAAGCTGTCTTGAACATCTAATTATTACGCTGTCGCGTGCATCTACTTGTGAAGTTGTCTTGTACAACAAGTTACAAGGCTGTTTTACACATCTAATTATTCACGCTGCCGCGTAATTTAATTGTAAAGTTGTCTCACACAAGTTAATATTGAGGTGTTTTAATACGTCTAATTTTTATAATCATCATCATTCGACAAATGCTAAGTTTTCTCGTTCAATGTCATCAGTTCTAGGTCTTTCTATATTTTCCTCATCCATTATATTTCTGTTCTCACTGTATTTTGTTCTCGGTCCCCCTCAATCTCTCCTACCTTGAGGGTTTCAGAACAAGTACTGTTTTTTTTTTAATACTATCAGTAGGTTTTCACAGTGTATGCCCTATCCATCACCAGCGTCTTCTTCTCATCTATTTTTCCACTGCGGCTTGGCTGGTTCTTGACGTCAAAGTTATAAAGCCGTTTTATACATAGGTTTTTTTTTTCTTCATATAGCAGTGAGTTAACTGATGATAGTGGAGAACACTGAAGCCAAGTTTCGTTACCAAGGCGATATTGCTTGTGATCTATGTTCTAATTCATCATCATCACCCTTTATCTCCCCAAGGAGCATATGCGCCAAACGTCTTCCTATTCCGTGCCATCAGCTCCATGTCTTCTTCATCCCCTTCCTGTTGTTTTCACGGGATATTTTACATCATTAAATTAATTTCATCTCTTGTTCCTCTGTCACTTGCCTGTTTCTTGTATTCATTTTCACATCAGTGATCTTGTCATACCACTTCAGGCATTCTATTCTACGCAAACACCTGTTTATGAAATGTAAGAGGTATGAACAAATGAGAATACCAATATTAGATTATTTGCAAGCGTCAAACTTACCTATAAATATAGAAGAGGTGTTTAGAATAGACAGACCTAGGGAACTGCATAATATAGTCAAACAATATTTAACACGAACACATGTTAATATATAGTGGTTGGGAATGTGAAGGCCTGATGCTGTTCTTACAATGCATATGATTTTTAACAGATGAAAGTCAATTAAATATCTGTTACAGTCAGATATATAACTGGAACCACCAGGCCTTTACACCCCTCCACTATAATGTTATTCTTGTTCAGAGTTTTTTCTTGATTTTGTTTGTTTTGTTTGTTTTTTTTATTTAACGTATAAGCACAATTATGATTGTCCCTATTTACAATGATTTGACACATTTGATGCCATTTTCTCATATCGGCAGTTGTTCATATTATTTGGAATTGAAAACAATATATATCCTAATTATAAACCATCAGAGGTTGAACGGGATATTTTTCTTCATTAATTTTTAAAAAAAAAAACCTGTTTATGAAAGTCTGTAGCTTTTTGGTTGTTGTTTTTGTTATTCTCCGCGTATCGGAGCCATACAACGCTGGTTTGACATCTGAATTGAAGATTCTTATCTTTATTGTGTGTTGAACTTGATTGATTTAAAAAAAAATTAATTATTGATTTAGTTTTAAATCTTGACCATGCGTCACTAAGTAGGCATATTTTACTTCTTTTTAGTCAGTGCAGTCGGTCAAGAACAAAGACAAAGATGTTGGTAACTACATTAGTCTGGCAGCGTCTTCTCTACAGAAACCAACCCCGGACACCATCAACATTCGGCAGGCTAGTGGGGTCAAGGACGCGTCCGATCAGCTTAATGTTGACAATATATTATTTCACCAAACGAACGATGTACACGGCAGCAATAACAAAATACTCGGCAAAAATAATGAAACCTGCCTTCAACCAACACAGCAAGGTATGTAAACTAATCTTTTTCTTACTAAATTGTTTCGTAGCCTGTTAACTTGATGTAGGATGTTTACCTACCTGTGGGGTAAACAAAAATAGTTAAATGGCTTAAAAGGACACAAAACAATTACCTACGTTGTGGCCACAGGACCTACATCAAGGAGAAACAAACTTAAACAGGATGTATTTGTTAATGTGATATTGTATGTTTTAATCTGAAATTTTTATGTCTTAGTCTTAAATTGTATGTTTTAATCTTAAATTAAATGTTTTAATCTTAAATTGTATGTTTTCATCTTAAATTGTAGGCCTATGTCTTAATCTTAAATTGTATGTTTTAATCTTAAATTAAATGTTTTAATCTTAAATTAAATGTTTTAATCATAAATTAAATGTTTTAATCTTAAATTTTATGTTTTAATTTTAAATTGTATGCTTAATGTTAATTGTATATTTTAGTCTTAAATTGTATGTTTTAATCTGTGTGTTTATTCACATCAACAGACCCTAGGATCCCAGACAAGATACACTCAATAACTTCAGACAGCAAGTCCAGTCTATCCCTTTCGCATGTTCATATACCTCAGTTTTACTTTCCTTCGGGAAAACCAGGCAAGGACTCGGAGATTGAGGTCATCTTGCATGATGTCGCACAAGCGTTTGTTGGTTTGGAAGGCGGTAGAGCGTTCAAGGAACACATGGGAAATATCACCAAGGTAAGTGGTATTGATCTATTAGATTGTGTGTTATGGCGAAGGCAATGCGCCCAGGATGTTGTGGAGAGACGTAATTACCTCTGGCAGGTGCCATCGTACTTGAAGAAGAATACACTCAAAGTTGCAGGATGAGAAAAAAAGAATGTACAGCGCTGAGTTTAATTATTTCAGAGTTTAACTCGGACATTTAAGTGAAGTATTGAATCGAAAAAGGAAAGTTGATCCTACCTGTGACTCGATACAGCAGTGGTTCCTAATGTGGGCGGTACCGCCCCCCCCCCCCCGGGGCATTTGGAGGATCCAAGGGGGCGATAAGGGAAAATTGGGTGGTGGGGAGGGAGAGACATGGTCCGCAACCAGACGATACGTCAAAGCCTAAAAACCCAACCCCTGCAGACTCAAGTAGAACAGTCCCAACTGAGATGGTTTAGCCATGTCTGCAGAATGGGAGAAGATCGGCTACCACGGCAAGCATGGGAAACTAAGAGCCAGGGATCCAGACCTCCAGGATGACCCAAAGTCCGCTGAGAGGACAACATTAGACAATCTTTTAAGGACCGAGGACTAGAAAGGAACCAAGCCAGGAGGAAGACAGCCGATAGAATAGTATGGCGCTCTCTCTTACAAACCCCTACATCTCACATCGTTTCGTCTATATTTGGCATTCTGAGCTCAGGTAACTATCGCATTGTCATAAATTCTAAGCGTAATCGTCTCCTAAAAAGTGAGTGTGAAGGATAACGAAGCCCCCTTTTTCCACTGGGTCAACACCAAAGAAAGAGAAACAAACAACTAGAAGGATGTGGTCAGCTCACTAAGATTTAATCAGCATCTTTTGGAGGGTGACAGGCAGCAATAGAGAATGCAGTCAGCGACCCATAGCTTGACTACTTGCGTCAGGGTCAGCGAACCAGAGCTGACCAAGACCTTACTCCATCTCCACGTGGTGGTCCTGGAAACAGGCTGCATCACTGCAGTCTGGCTGATAGAGTAGGGATCGAAGAGGGAAGGCAAACTCGGTCCCAAAAAATGCCGTGCTGAAGTCGGATGTGTCTGCCGAAAGGTGCAGATATCACAGCTCTGCTGTAAACAGACACAACGCACCCAACGTCCTTTTCAGGACGAATGAGGAAGAAGGAAAAAAAGGAAGGTGACAACCAGTGCTAAATAGTGTCTACCAGTTTTATATCGGTGAGTGTCCACGATCAAAGTGTGTCGGCATGTACTTTTCTCTTGAAGCTGACAAAATTTGATATCTGCAGGTGTTGCAAACTGGACCAACTTTGCTTTGTTGCAGATTTCATTGTCTCAGTATTTGGGGGGGGGGGGGGGGGGGGGGGGGGTGATGTGATATCCGTAGTACGTTAATAAACAAGAGGAAAGTTTAAATAGAGCCAAGTGTATAACCAACAGTGATATTTTTAGTGGCTTGTTTAAATTTAATGCAGGTAAATTGAGGGCAGAAGTGCATGGAATGTCCTCTGGGAGTCAAGGGGGCAGTGACTCGAAAATGTTTGGGAAACACTGTGATACAGCATAATTAGTAAACAACAGAATATAGATATTAAAAAGGTTGTCATATAGCAGATACTGCTGTAGGGGAGTAAAGTGTTGGAGACGTCATTACTCTAAGTCCAGCTTAATGAGTTGCAGTAACTACTTCCCTTCCTCGCTGTTTGTGCCTTCCCTAACTCAAGAGCAGAGTCAGGTACCCAGTTATATAGCTGGGTAGATTGGAGCGTGACGCCACCAGGTTTCGAACTCGGAACTCAGTAGCTTTGCCATGAAAGGTAAGTGTTCTGGAGTTTGGTAAGGAAAAGGCATAGAGAACAGAAGTAGGGTCACCCCGCCTGATGTAGTGCGACCTAGTATAGTGAAGTCTCTAAATCTCCTACGGCAGTATCTGCTATGGGACAACCTTTTTTAAATCATGATTATCATTACCTTTGAGCTCCCCACTGAACATAGGCCTTCAGACGCTCAGTATAGATAAAGAAGATAATAATAATAACAATAATAATAGAAAGAAGCAGAAGTTACTTAGTTAAAAAATCTAATTTGATCTTTTACAAGTTATTTACAGTATCTTCATTTTACCATTATGACTTGGGGATGAGAGATATGGCATCTGCCTCGAATTCTAAATGTACCAGGTTCAATTCCCAGTAGAGGGAGTATAATTTATGGAAAGTTTTTTTCAGAAGCAAGTAGTGCAGGTTAAAAATTCCGCGGCAATTAGAAATTGGAAAGAGTAGGCCACACGACCGCTGCCCTGGCAAAAATTTTAAAATGAGGAAACCTACCCACCACAAAAATATTTATATATAATGTGTGATTCCTATATACATACATTGTGATTCTCGCTGGTGTTACGGAGTTCGTGCACTGTACTGAGATCCTCCTTGTGTGATCTAAGCTAGGAAATAGGAGCATTGGTGGAGTTGTCGTATGCAATGATGATAATACTTAAAACCAAACCATTATGACTGTGGTGAAGTGGGATGTTATAAATATTTATAGGGGACTTAGTGTACTGACTGAGATCAGCTGTGAAGGTATCTATATCTATTAAGAGTAGTGTATTATAGATAACCTTACTTGCTACCACATATCTATATATCTCAGTCAGAATTATTCTGGAATAGTGTGATGACTACGTTAGGTGTCTAGGGTATGTGTATGATGAAGTGTAAGTCACAACAACAGACAGATAAACAATTTAATTTAATCCACTACTCTTGACAACACTGTGACACTCACATACATATAACACTCTATGAGAATATCTTAAGGAGTCACTGATAACTTTTCAAATAACAATATGTATTCATGGTTATCATAAAGGTATATGTGTCCTGATTCAAATACAAAGGAACCAGGAATCACAATCAATTTTAATTACAAGTATATGTACAGACTTTATCAATATGAATATTGTAGTGACATATATTATTAAAATATCCTATGTGTGTCAGTTGTGTAGTGGTAATATGAGGTAATACTGGTTTTATTTTGTTCAAGCTCTGTTGGTATTTGTCATCATGACTTCAATAGTTTGTCTTTTGGGACTAGTATTGGAGATGTTCTCAGTTCCTGATATTAAGACAATTAAATTCCCCTCTGAATGTTATTTTTACAAAGTCATTTCAAGATGAGGGGACATAATGTTGAGCTCAGCTGGCCAAATCAGCTTATCTTGCGTGATGGCGGCAGGGAAGGACTCCTCTGCTCGAATTCTCCTCTGGGCTCTGGAGACACCTCACTGATAGCTAAAAAGACCAAGGAGTATGCTGTCCGACTCTGGATTCAGCAAAGCTCTGACCAGGTGCTGCTCAGTACCATCAAGACCACGGTCCCTGAAAACAAGAAGGATGTACCTTCTACTTCATAACTAATTGATACTCTAGTTCTACACTGAGCACAATACAACACAAACATTGAGTTCAGAGCGTTAGGCCAACTGTCAGCTTCATCTGAAATACTTTATACCAGTATTTACCTCCTTAATGGTTACCACGCCTCTGCACTTCCAGCATTATTTCTGTCTAATCACTCATCCAGGTGTCAGTGTACTATTTGGCCATTCCATGCCGTTTTACTTCCCTCCGACACCCTCTGTTCAGGCTGGAGCATTATAGGCTTTATCTCCTGTTTGCCACTGAACTACACATATATATACAGGCATAAATTAACAATTTACATTCAATTTTCATTAAAAGATACTGAATGGTTCAAGCTTACCACAATTTCATGGAAATAAACACAGATACGTTGATTAGCAATGAATTCTGGCACAATTACTGGCACAAATTCCCATCTGCTTATGTTCCAGGCTTTTATTTAACACAAATATGAGCTGGCTTCAACGCACTGTTGCTTTATCAAGATTATTTGCACTAGTGGTCTCGAACTAACGCTCCTAAGTGAGTATATCAGCGAGTCTAGCCAATGAGGCCACGTTTCGACAAGTGTTTGAAAAAATGTTACCTTTTCACGTCTCCCCTAACAACGAAAGATAGTATTTATAGCCCGACCAATCGTGGTTAGTCTTTCATTTGTTGCGCTCCAATCAATTTGGAGTTTACATGGTAGGCTAATTCTGTAACGTAAGATTTTTTTCAAGCACGTTATAAAAAAATTTTATGAGCAGAAATGATTCCATGCTGTCAGGCATCCCCACTATTTTATTTTGGTTATAATTTATTAATTCCTGGACTATTTGCGTAACGTTTTACATATTCTTTGTCAGCAAGCCCTAAGGAACCCAAATATACAAATTTAAAAGAGCTACGTGGCTGCGTTCAAAATATGTATTTTCTACCTCCTGTTTCGAAGATGTGCTGTCTGGGTACTGTTATGTTTTCAACCGTAAACCCATCTAATGTTATCTTTTCTAATAAGAGTTTTTCAGGATTTATAAACCTAACTCTGGGATGGGTAATGTATTTTATCACTGTCCGTCTGAAAAAAAAAAGTTAGTGCATGTAGTCTTACACGCGTGATGGCAGCATTTGTGTATCGCGCGAAGCGTGTTTAGTGTTCGGCTTTCTGCCTCTCCCTTCTCGCTATCCTTTTGTCCATCTGTCTTTTGATCTTGGTAACATAGTGTAGAAAAAGACATGAATGGAATTTAAAATTTAGGTCAACTTGCATATTTCAAGGTTTTTCTTAGAAAGGCAGCACATTTTATTGTGTGTTTGGGAAACGCGTGTATGTTGCAGAAGGCCTTTAATATCAACGTGAAACGTTACAATTTGCATACGCAGTAGAAAACAAGGGGATTTCGAGTACAGTCATTGTGACAGCACTGTTCTTTACCATTCTTCTTCCTTTATTTATTATATGTATTTATTAGGCTTTATATTTACTTGATAATTTATATATGTGGATTAGAATATTCCACGACAATGACTTAAGCACGTCATTTTTTTTTTTTTTCATCTGAAATTTGTCAATGCACTGCATCTGTTTCAGGCATGTGGATTACCTGTGTACTGGAAAATTCTTTTGTTTCGAGCAGCTGGGGGCGCCAGTGATGGTTTTGTCACTTATCAGAGTTTGTCTATTCTTCTAAGAAAGTGAGTCGTTTTAGCTTAGAAATCTGATTTCAGATTTTTGTTTAGTATACAATGTAATATTTAACACATATTTAAATATATGTATATTTTAGAGAACTTGTTTGTTTTTGTGTGATGCTTCACGACCTTGCTGTAAGAAATGAAAATAAAGAGATGTGCAAGGGAACATGTCCAACTCAGCACCACCACGTGTTGTGGTCATCTGGCCGTATCTGTTACGATTCAAAAGCATCTGGTTTCCCCAGTTTTGACATAGTTTATAATTTGCTTAATTTATTATAGACCTGTATATATATTGTTACTAAACATACAACAACATTATATTCCATGATGTTTGATAATAGGTGTTTATTGGTGACTAAGACAATGATAAATATAAAATACTGATTGCATGGAGGATCATAGGAAAGGAAAAACCACTCATGAAGCGAAACAATTAACGCAAAAATATTTGTTAATTGCCGCCATCAACAATAATTTAGTGCTTGCACAGAATAGAAGGATTGAAGTGGTATGACAATATCACTAATGAAGAACTGATGACAAGAACCAGACGAGTGCCAGTAGAACAAGAGGTGAGAAGAAGACGCTGGAGATGGATAGGACACACATTGAGGAAACCTGCTGATAGCATTACAAGGCAGTCCTTGTTATGGAACCCACGGGGAAAGAGAGGTAGATGGAGACCAAGGAACACATGGAGAAGAGAACTGGATACAGATGTGAAGAAGACATGGAAAGACCTTGAGCCGATGGCACGGGACAGGAAGACAAGTTTATTGAAGACATATGCTTCATGGTTAGCTGAAGAATGATGATAACGATGGTTGTCACCACAATGTTGATTGTTGGATCAATGTTAGTAATGTTGGTAATTGTGGCTTCTTTGACACATCAATAACTGGAAGCCTTAGAGGAACTGTCAGGGCACATGTATTCCGCCATCTTGCCTTCAGGAAAAGGAGAACAAGAAGAGAGTGTAACTCTAATAAGAACACTGTAACCATTTAGGAACATACGAGTAAGTCACCCACCAAAACATGGCAGGAAATAATTATATTGTGCTTTTTCTGCTGTATGTCCGCATTCATTCATAACCCTCCACTCCCAAAGGAGCATAGGCCTTTAACAAACACATGCCAAGTCCTCTTGTCACGTGCCATCATCTCAAGTTCTTTCCACGTTCTCCTTATCATTTTCACCTCTGTCTCCAGCTCTCTTCTCCATGTGCTTCTTGGTCTACCTCTGCTTCTCTTGCCCTGGGGGTTCCAGAACAAGGACTGCCTTGTAATGCTATCAACAGGTTTCCTCAGTGTGTGTCCTATCCATTGCCATCGTCTTCTTCTCATCTCTTGTTCCACTGGCACTTGTCTAGTTCTTGTCATCAGTTCCACGTTGGTAACCTTGTCATACCATTTTAATCCCTCTATTCTACGCAAGCACCCATTTATGAAAGTCTGTAGCTTTTTGGTAGTTGTCTTTGTTGTTCTCCATGTCTCAGAGCCATACAATAGGACTGACTTCACATTTGAGTTGAAGATTCTTATTTTCGTGTTGGATCCAATTTCTCTTGATCTCCATATATTTCCCAATGCAATGTAAGCTCCTCTTGCTTTTTGTATTCTTATTTTGATATCACTGTCTGTCCCTCCAACTTTGTCTATATTGCTGCCAAGATATGTGTACGATTCTACATCTTGTATTGGTTCTTCTTCAAGTTCAACCCTGTTATCATTACCTGCATTTATTCTCATTATCTTTGTCTTTTCCTAGTGTATTTTCAGACCCAATTGCTGTGACCTCTCATCGAGTGTTTTCAATTTGTCCTGCATCTGATTACGGTTATGGGACAGAAGAGCTAAGTCATCAGCAAAATCCAGATCATCCAACTGCCTAGTCAGAGTCCATTGGATTCCATTTCTGTTGTGTGTTGTTGATGTTCTCGTAACCCAGTCTATTGCTATTAAGAAAAGAAATGGAGACAACAGGCATCCCTGTCGCACTCCTGTTCTTATCCCAAACGGTTCTGTAAGCTGTCCTTCATGAAGAACTCTGCATGTCATGTCTTCATATGTTTTCTTTATTAAATTTATGATCTTCAATAAATGTGAATGTCATCCAATGTTATGCACCAACTAATGACAAAGAAGAGTCTGTGAAAGAAGCATTTTATACTAGACTACAGGAAATTATGGAAAAAGTAAAAAGAAGAGACATCACAATTTTGATGGGTGACATGAATGCAAAGATAGGTACAGTCAACACCGGCTTTGAAGAAGTCATGGGAAAACAGGGGCTAGGAATAATGAATGAAAATGGGGAACTATTCTCAAACTTCTGTGCTTCAAATCAACTGGCTATAGGAGGAAGCATGTTTCCACATAAGAGAATACACAAGGCAACATGGATATCACCAGACCATAGAACAGAAAATCAGATTGATCATATATGCATAAAGAAGAAGTTTAGACCATCATTGTAGGATGTAAAGATATATAGAGGAGCAGATGTGGCATCAGATCACCACCTTCTGATAGCCAAAGTAAAAATGAAACTCAAGAGATATGCAACAATGCAAAATTATAGACAACAATTTAATGTAGGACATCTAAGAAATCGAGAAACAAGAGACAAATTTGCGGTCACAATTGTAATGTTATGATGTAAGTATATAAGCATTACCTCGTCATCTACACAAGCACACACATGTTTCAGAAGGCACTCAGTAAAAGCATGTTCAGTTTGTAGCCATGTTTATTTACAGAATATCGTACATGTCAAGATTCGCATTATATTACAATGTGTGGTTCGTACTTTAATGTATTCATATTACATCCCCCCTTTTTTGAAAAAAAAAATGTGTGCAAACATTTCCAACGAAATGTTTCATGTGAGAAAGGATAAGTATGTGTAATGCTCAGTGTGAGTATATATGTCACTGTCTGTATCGGCTGGGAGGTGTCACTGTACGGCCAGAACGAGTGGTGTAAAGTGTTGGTGGTTCTGCGGAAGTCCCTGGTTTAGCTTGAGTTGGTTGTGATTTCGGCCTTGGCGCTTGTTGGTTTTGTGGGGCACCAAAGTCTGGAGTTACTGCATTGTCTGTTGAAAGCATGGGAATTCTCTGTTTCGCCTCAGGAGGTTGCTGCTGCTGTCTGGTCTTAAAGTATAGCTCCTGGGTTCAGGGTTTCTGGAAATGATTGTTGCTTTTGACCATGTGTCATTGTTGTGGTTGTAGGTAGTCACATGCTGACCAGGATATAATGGTGGTAAGTCTTTAGCACATTTGTCATAGTTGGATTTCTGAACTTGCTGACGATGCTGAAATTGATCATATGTGCTGTCTCTATGTTGTGGACGGAAGTGGACCTTAGATGGTAGGAGGTCTTTAATTCTTCTATCAAACATAAGTTCTGCTGGACTGTCGATCTTACTGTCTACCGGTGTTGTTCTCCATCTCAAGAGTGCTAGGTGTACATCCTCTGTTCTTGTTTTCTTCATGATTGACTTGATAGTTTGTATCTGTCTCTCAATGAAACCATTAGATTTAGGGTATCTAGGTGATGATGTTGTGTGTTTGATCTTCCAGTCCTTAGTGAAGTTTCTGTATGCTTGACCTGAGAAATGTGGACCGTTGTCTGATCTAATTTCATCTGGGATGCCAAACATGCTGCAATACTTCTTTGTAATGTCTGCAATAACAGCTGATGGTGAGGGTTGTGGAAGTTTCTCAATGATGGGAAATTTGCTGTAGTAATCAGCAATAATAAGATAGTCATTATTGTCGATTGAGAAAATATCAGTTCCTATAATGCTCCAAGGGCTCAATGGTATGTCTGATGGTATGAGAGGTTCTCTGCACTGCCTATTTGCATGTTCTTGGCAAATTGAACAGTTTTTACATAGTGTTTCTATGTCCTTGTTTATCTGTGGCCAGTAAACATCTTTCTTTGCTCTCAGTTGTGTCTTCACAATACCAAGGTGACTATTATGGAGCTGTTTAAGGATGATATCGCGTTGTGTTTCTGGTACAACAATGCGATCTCCTTTAAGGATCAGACCATCTTCGATGCTTAACTCGTCCCTCATCGAGTAGTATGGACGGATGTGTGTTGGAACTTCCCTGATAGAGCTTGGCCATCCATGGTATATCAGTTCTTTGAGAGAGTTAAGGATAGGATCTCTCATTGTGTCTTCTCTGATGTGTTCAAGCCGATTATCGCTAAACTTGACAAAATCAACTTTGATGTTTGGGGTAAGATCTGCTGTCTTGTTGGGGTTTGGTAGTCTGCTGAGAGCATCTGCAAGACCTATATCCTCTCCTGGGATATACTGAATATTAAAATCATAACCTTGTGTTTCCAATAACAGAGCTTGTAGTCGTGGTGGTGCTGAAGCTATTGGTTTTTTTATGAATCATCTCAAGTGGCTTGTGATCTGAGAGAATTGTAAATGGGCGGTTGAAAAGAAATGTGTGGAAGCGTTTGATTCCAAAACGTACAGCTAGCATTTCTCTTTCAATGTTTGCAAGTTTCTTTTCGCCAGAACTTAATGATTTGCTTGCGTAAGCTACAGGACGAAGTTCTTTGGCATAGTGTCCTTCAGGATTTTTGTCTGGTTGCAAAAGTGCTGCTCCTAGGCCTTTCAGACTGGAATCAACCATGAGAAAAGTGGGTGCTTGCATGTCATAGTATTTCAAGCATGCATCAGATGATATGAGGGTCTTCAAGTGGTTGAATATGTGTTGGTAGTCTTCTGACCATTCATACAGAGTTTCATTCTGTAGTAGAGATCGCAAAGGTTCTGCAGCAGCTGACAAATTTGGTATGAATTGTGCTAGGAAATTGACAGCACCTAAGAATTGTTGCAGTTCCTTCTTTGTAGCTGGTGTTGGCATGTCATGAATATCTTCAACCTTTTTAGGGTCTGGTTTTACACCATTCTGGGTGTACAGCAATCCAAAAAATTGTATCTCCGTTGCCTTAATTGTACACTTTTTGCTGTTGAATGTTAGCCCATTGGCCTGTGCTACATGCATCAAGTTAATCAAGTTACGGTCGTGTTCTTGTTCTGACCTGCCGCAGACTACAATGTCATCCGCAATAGCCACTGTACCAGAACATTGCTCAACAATGTTGTCAATCTTCTGTTGGAAGATGTCTTGTGATACATTCAAACCAAATGGGAGTCTCTTGAAACAATATCTGCCGAATGGTGTTCGAAAAGTTGTAAGGAGTTGACTTTCCTCTGCTATCTCAACACTCCAGTATCCGTGTACAGCATCTAGTTTAGAAAAATATTTGGCATTGTGGAATCTGTGAGTTATCTCTTCCACTGTATGCATTTTGTGTGGACAGCGCTTTAGACTGTTGTTTAAGTGTTTTGGGTCAAGGCAAACCCGAAGAGAACCATCCTGCTTCAGAACGGTTGTGATACTACTACACCAATCAGAATGCTCTTCAACCTTTCTAATAACATCATTCTGCACCATCTTTTCTAGTTCTGTGGCAAGTTTCTGTTTAACATGTATAGGATACTTTCTAGGTGGGTCTATCTTTGGCTCAGCGTTGTCTTTTAAAAAGAATCTTGCCTTTCCTGGAGGTTTGCCTATTCTGTCGAACTGTTCTGGGAATCGCTGTTTAAGGTCATCTACTCCAGTGACGTGTAGAGTAAGATGTTCTTTTTTGTCAGCTTTAATGTTGTTAATAGTTACCACACTCAGCTTTTCGCACATTGGTAAACCCAAAATTGCAGGTCCTTCAACATCTACCAAGTAAAATGTTGACGATGTCCATTCAGAGTCTCTGTATAAACATTCAAGTGTTACTGCTCCGAAGCAGTCTATACTTGTTCCATTGTAAGCTCTTAGCTTTGTCCTGCCACTCCTACTTTTTACATCCCTTGTGGGAAATCCTTGCTTATCCACCTTGTCAGGCATGATCTGTCTGAATATTCTTAAGGGTAGAGTGTTACCTTGGGCACCTGTGTCTATCTTGAACCGAATATATCTTTCTTTGTGCCTTTTAATTCCTGGTATTCGGAACTGTACCTTGCAGAAAGCCTGCGTTCTCTTTGGTTCATTACTGAAAGTTAGTATCTTCACAGTATCAAATGTGGAAGGATCACTTTCTTCACTGGAGTCAAGGTCCTCAGTCATCATAAAGTGTGTTTGTTTTGATGACTCTCTGCTGTGAAGGTTGTGTTGAGCACTGTCTTGTTTCCTCTTGAAACATAATTTTATCCAGTGGCCCCTCTTTCTGCAGTAATGACATGTAGAGTCTTTAGCTGGACAGTGGTTTTGTATGTGGTTTAGGCCACAACATTTACACATAGCACCTCTGCTTGTGTTGTGTTTTTCTTGTTGCTTCGAACCGGTTGCTTTGTTTTGTTTGGGTTTATAGCTTTTTACTGCATCCACCTGGGCTGTTACTGTACCTTGCTGAATTTGTTTAATGTTTAGTGCTTGTGCCTCGTGTTTCCTGCCTTCATCCAGAAGTTGTTGTAAAGTTAGTGTATCACTCTGGCTCAGTATCCATTTCTGGAACTCTGGCATTGGTGTGCTGAGAAGGATCTGTTCGATAATTCGCTCTTTTTCTTCTTCTTTGTTAAATTTGCATACACTTGTTTTCTCCTTGATGCGAGTGAAAAAATCATCTAGACTTTCACCAGGTTTCTGTCGCAGGTGGTGAAGTTCTAATCTTGCCGCTCTAAAATTTGTGTGCTTTATTATCAGACGTTTTTCAAATTCGTCCAATATGGCTGCGGGGTCTGTCGCCGACTCCACAGGCATGGCGGTAGCAAAACTGTTGTAAATTTTCAAAATTTCATCGTCCAATGCTTCTAGGATATATGGAGTTAGGGTTTGTCCTTCCAGACCAGTGGTCTTGGAATATAGATCTATGCGTTGGCGCCATAACAAGAAAGCTTCACTCTTATCATCTTGACCGGCGAATCTCATTTGCGGTGCGTTGCGATATTGTTTCGCCGCCATGGCTGACCTCGATGACGAAAATTAACCGAATACTGTACTCACGTGTTATCGTGTAGCTGTTTTTTGCATCAGTCCGGTATCGACCGCTGCCACCATGTAATGTTATGATGTAAGTATATAAGCATTACCTCGTCATCTACACAAGCACACACATGTTTCAGAAGGCACTCAGTAAAAGCATGTTCAGTTTGTAGCCATGTTTATTTACAGAATATCGTACATGTCAAGATTCGCATTATATTACAATGTGTGGTTCGTACTTTAATGTATTCACATTACAACAATATCCAACAAATTCCAAGTGCTCCAATAGCTGGAAGATGCAGAGAATACAGAAGGCTATTGGCAGCAAATCAAAACGGTATGGAATGAGACATGTGAAGAAATACTGGGGAAAAGGGAATGACAACAAAAAGCATGGATAACAACAGAAACCATCAATAAGGTAAAGGACAGGAAAAACTGGGAAAAGGAAGAGATACCAGCAGAATGGAAGGAAGGATATCTGGTTAAGTTGCCTAAGAAGGGAAATTTACAAGAGTGCACAAATTATAGAGGAATAATGTTACTTTCAGTGCCAGGAAAAGTATTAAACAGAATTATCCTTGAAAGATTAAAAAGAGTCCATAGACAAGAAACTGAGAGATGAACAAGCAGGTTTTCGACAAAACAGATCCTGTACAGACCAGATAGCCACTTTGAGAATAATAGTTGAACAAAGTCTGGAATGGAATCCACCACTATACATCGGATTTGTGGACTATATACGAAAAGGTATTTGACAGTGTAGACAGAGAATCACTTTGGAAATTGATGAGGCATTATGGAGTTCCCCTGTATGCATTGGTAATGAAACTATGGAGCAACAAGTCAAGAATAGAATTGGGAGAAGTGAAAAAGTCAGTGGACTGAAATTTGACTAATTAATTAACAAATGCTTTATCACAATATGTTTTGTAAATGTATGGATATTTTTAAAATCTTGCCTTGGTATTCAAATAAAATGAAACATTAAATTCAAAATAAACTTTTTATTACTCTGTCTCCTAATAATTATTTAAGGAAATATAGGCTTGAGCGACTAAATCGGCTGAGTTACTGCAAATGTTACGAACTCCATTCTTTATTCACACTCACCTGAATTACAAAAAGGGAAAATTCAAGAAATTATATCCAAAATCAGATATCCTCCATTATTAAGGATAGAAAGCAATTGCACGTTGTTTTAACATGATTTAGTTCCCATCCCAAAAAATGCACCATGAAAAAATATTGCAACTTTGGTGAGAAAAGATGGGACTAATGTAATGGATAGATAAAAGAATTAAGAGGTTTAATATACAATGCAAACAGTAATTTTAGTAGTACTTATCAGAACCATCAAAGTCCAAGCAGGAAAACTTGTATAGCTGCTTGCTTATAAATGCCAGACTACCAATTATAAACACAGCTCCTTTCATTTAAAAAACAACAGTAACTTTTTTCATTTGATTGTAGACAGCTCTGCTTACATTGGGCATGTTATGAGAAGAAACCTGGAGTATATTGTGACACAGGAAATACTGACAGACGGGAAAAAAAAAAAAGATATTGAGTATGATAAGTAGATGAGACACTGAACAGTTTTACATCATGGCATATAAAGAAGTCAGCAACAGAACTGATGAACAATACTTGCTACAGGAAGTTGTGGAGAGATGTGATCATCTATGCCACCAGGCATGATACATGCTAATGACTGTAGACAGATGAATGTTCATTTTCATTCTAACAGGTATTTGTTCACAGATTATACCAATCCTGCCATGATGAAGCCTCCAAGTTCATGAGACTGACTGCCAAGCCTGGAGCAAATGTCCTCGAGTTTGAAGACTTTGAGCCGTTTGTTCAGGTAACCACATTGTATTTTCTGTTGTAGTGCTTTCGACTCCCTTCGTTGCTTATGCATTGTGAAGTGCACAGTTAGCACACCATTTCTCACATGCACATCTCTCCCTGTCTAGAGTTAGAGTGCCGAATAATGGAATTCACCAACAAGTTCCAATTATCATTACAGTGGATAAAAACGGATATCGAAATTCAATATAGGGAAAGGAAAGGGGGCACAAAGGGAAAACCTCTCCTGAGGCACCAAACTCAGAAAGACCAGTCGTGCTTGGATTTATTTTCTGAGTGTATCCCTGAGTTCCACTTTTCTTGATCATTTATGATTTTTCTTTTCTACTTACATATTCTTTTCTTGGTGGATTTTATTTTTAAGATAATTGCTGTGTTGTTGCTCTAATTTCTTCTTTTTTTTTTCCATTTGTTATGCTTTTAGATTGATATTTTCTCTCTGCTTTTTCTTTCTTTAACCATGGCGAATAACTTGTTGTAAAGTAGGTCTTTTTTTTTAATCGTATCATTATGATCTGAAAATGATCATCATCGTATGTTTTTGTAGTACCTATATGTAATTCTTGTCCTTGTCACCTGTTTGTAACTGTGGCTGATGAAGGGTAAAACCCGAAACGTCCCTTGTTTCATGTGAACCGTTATTTGTAGAACTGATTCAATACCGTTTTATTGGTTTATATACTTATATTCTTTTTTTTTCACCTTTGTCATTTTTTTTCTCGCCCAACTGCTAATGTGTATTATACTCTGCTTATCACATCATAGCATTTTGTGCAAGTTCTCATTATATTATTATTGTTTTAATCTATATGTCTTTCTTAAGTTCCCTTCGATGTGTATTTTGTTGGGTTTCTGTCTCTAATTATTGTACCCAGGGCATTCTAAAAAAAAAAAACTATTTTTTATGCTAATTATTAACTTCTAAAATGTATGCATATCTTGTCACAGCCA
Source organism: Oreohelix idahoensis (assembly GCA_024509875.1). Lineage (NCBI taxonomy): Eukaryota > Metazoa > Mollusca > Gastropoda > Stylommatophora > Oreohelicidae > Oreohelix > Oreohelix idahoensis. The sequence continues at coordinate 1,397,159 of JAMPIV010001843.1, read as the reverse complement.
TGAATGTAGATGTATCCTATCATAACCACAAATGTAGGTGAATCCTATCACAGCCATAAATATAGGAGGTGTATCCTATCACCTCAGTGAACATAGCAGGTGTATTCTACCTCAGCAGTGGATATAGGAGAATCACAGCAGTAAATATAGAATGTGTATCTGATCACAGCAATGAATATAACACATGTATTCTATCACAGCAGTGAATATAGCATGTGTATCTGATCACAGCAGTGGGTATAGCATGAGTATCCTATTACAGCAGTGTATCCTATTACATCAGTTAACATAGCTGGTGTATACTATCATATCAGTGAATATAGCATGTGTATTTTTTCACAGCAGTGAATGTAGCAGGTGTATACTATCACAATAGTGAATGTAGCAAGTGTATCCTATCACAGCAGTGAATATAGCAAGTGTATCCTATCACTGCTGTGAATGACGCAGGTTTATCCTATCCACCTGCAACATTTATCTGACCTATCTGCTTTGTTTACTAAACATCTTTGTCCTACTTTCCATTGTTCGTTCCCTGACCCAGGTACTCTTAAAAAAAGGTAAAGGATCCCGTCACACGCCCATTGAGGCATATTGGGAATATGGTGTTAGGCCCATATTTTCTTGACCATCGGCACACTAGGGGTGATGTGGTCAGCATCACACCGGCCGCCTTAGCCTTCCCAGAAGTTGCTCTGGTACCCAATTGGGGCTGGGTCGACCCAGGAGCCGTTTGTGGCCTAAAAAAATCCCACATCATCTGGGGATCGAACGATAGACCACTGAACTAGGAAGCCAGTGCACTAACCACTATGCTACCACGGCTCCCTAGGTGCTCTTATGGGCATCATTTTCTGTTGAATATTTTATTGTCTGTTTCCATGTTTGTCCATCTTGAGGCAGTATTTGAGTCTTCGCAAAGGTCTTACCTACCTCTTTCTGACTGTTATCTGTCCTGAGTGTCTGTGGTCTACCTCTGTATCTTGCTCGGGGGACAGTCCCTTGAAGTACAATACTAGAACGACTCATTTGGTCTTTACACTCGGCCACTTCATTGAAGAAACATTTTAAAAAAAATAATAATACATGCAGGTTAAAGGTCGTTCTATAACAAATACTGCTGTTGGGGAGTGAAGTGTTAGAGATCTCACCATGCTAGTTGTCAGGGGTGACCAGCTCCCTTCCTCGCTATCTTTGCTTACACTAACTCAGTAACAGAGTTAGATACCCATTTACACCTGGATAGGCTAGAACATAGGACTACCTGTGTTTCAAACCCAGTAATTATGTCTTGAGATGGAAGTTCTATAGCCTCTCTGTCACTGGATGCTACAATACAGTGGCAGGCAACCCAGGATCTGTCAGCATCTACTTTTGAAGCACTGAGCACTCTACAGATCTACCTTAATGAAATCATGTCCAGTTTCAGGTTCTAAAGTATTAAAAACCTGACAATGTCTATGGTCCTGCTTTATCAGTCAGGGTCTAAGGATCCAAGAAGAACAATGTCTGTGGGGTCTGGCCCCAGGTGTACCCTAAATGTCTCTGACCTGCTACTTTATTTGACCACACTTGCCGTGAGGTGTCACTGGGAGCTCAAGTTTAAAAACTGATAATTAGAGGCATTGGGGACAAAACGACCTATGTGTTCTGGTGCCAGACTGTAACGGCAGCGCCTTTCCTCTGGACTCACCAGCACAGGCATGCTGCATGGGCAACAGCTTGACCTCTTTATACAAGCGCCCAACCTCGTGCCCACAGAGACATCTTTTTGGTGGCACATTCCTATAGTCAGAAATGACTGAAAAGGGCAGATAGATGGATGGATGGATGGATAGATGGATAGATAGGGAGGGAGGGATAGAGAGAGAGAGAGTGAGTGATAGATAGATAGATTGATAGGTAGATAGATAGATAGATAGATAGATAGATAGATAGATAGATAGATAGATAGATAGATAGATAGATAGATAGATAGATAGATAGATAGATAGATAGATAGATAGATAGATAGATAGATAGATAGATAGATAGATAGATAGATAGATAGATAGATAGATAGATAGATAGATAGATAGATAGATAGATAGATAGATAGATAGATAGATAGATAGATAGATAGATAGATAGATAGATAGATAGATAGATAGATAGATAGATAGATAGATAGATAGATAGATTAGATAGATAGATAGATAGATAGATAGATAGATAGATAGATAGATAGATAGATAGATAGATAGATAGATAGATAGGGAGAGAGAGAGGGATGGAGGGAGGGAGGGCTGGCTGGGTAGATTAGATTATATTAGATAAGATAGACAGGACAGGACAGACAGACACTGCATTAAAAATATATAATTATTTACATAACCATGTAGATTCTTGTTAATTCATGTTTGGCTAGTACCAAGCTCAGATGCTGTACATGAAGTAATTTTTCTACATAACCTGTTGTATTTTGGCTGATGTCAGAAACTGCTGGCAGGTTGAAACTGTAATTTCCATACCGTTACGCAAAATAATAAGACATGCTCAGAATTTTTTTTATTTATTTATTAGCTAAGACAAAAACAGCTGTCACAGATTAACTCTTTCAACAAGTGTTGGAAGAAAGCAGATAAAAAAATAGGTAATTTAGACAGACAAAGTAAATGTGTTAAATAAAACAGAAATGTGTCATTTTATTGTACATATGTGTATGTTTTTAGACTCATAGCATCTCTGTTTCAGAATGGACCAGCACCGAAAAAAAATATGTTCCAGTTGTTCACTGTCATAATTCACTCTTTACCATCGGCTGCCCAAGTAGCATAGGCTTTCATTAAATGCATGTCAGGTGACCCCTGTCACTTGTTGTCTGCTCAAGGTGCTTCTGCATCTTCCTCATCATTTTCATTGGTGTCTCCAGCACATCTCCAGTCCAACCTGCAAGTCTGGAAGGAAGAGCTGGAGAAGACAGGGATGATCATAAGCAGCTCGAAAACAAAAATCATGGTGATATCACGAGAGGAAAGAAGACATCAGATTAAGCTAGGAGAACAGGTGGAAGGGTTGACCATTAAATACCTTGAGCTCGAGAAGACATCAGAAAATCAGGGTGATATCCTTGGAGCTGTCATAAGAAGAGTCAAAGAAGAGTTGGCTAACCAAAGAGCAGCAGCTGGGAGACTTTTTCAAGCCATTAATTGAGGATTCCTCAGCAAAAGAGAAGTTGGTAAGAAGACGAAGATGGCTGTATACCGCTCCACCTATGTCCCAGTCTTGACGTATGGATGCGAGTCACGGGCAATGACTACAACCCACAAAAGCCAGATCCAAACCTCAGAAATGAATTATCTGAGAAGAGTTGGCTAACCAAAGAGCAGCAGCTGGGAGACTTTTTCAAGCCATAAATTGAGGATTCCTCAGCTTGAGAAGTTGGTAAGAAGACGAAGATGGCTATATACCACTCCACCTATGTCCCAGTCTTGACGTATGGATGCGAGTCACGGGCAGTGACTACAACCCACAAAAGCCAGATCCAAACCTCAGAAATGAATTATCTGAGGAAGGTGGTTGAAGTAACAAGAAAAGTCACGGTCCGCAACCAGACGATATGTCAAGGCCTAAAAACCCAACCCCTGCAGACCCAAGTAGAACAGTCCCAACTAAGATGGTTTGGCCATGTCTACAGGATGGGAGAAGATCGGCTACCACGGCAAGCATGGGAAACTAAGAGCCAGGGATCCAGACCTCCAGGACGACCCAAAGTCCGCTGGGAGGACAACATTAGACAATCTTTGAAGGACCGAGGAGTAGAATGGAACCAACCCAGGAGGAAGATAGCCGATAGAATAGTATGGCGCTCTCTCTTACAAACCTCTACACCTCACGGAGGAAGAGGAACGACTAAGTAAGTAAGTAAGTTAAGTCTCAAGTTCTCTTCTCCATTTACTCATCAGTCTATCTCTGCTTCTCTTACCCTGGTAATGCTATCAACAGGTTTCCTCAACGTGTGACCTATCCATCTCGTCTTCTCCTCATCTCTTATTCCACCTTAATTTTCATAATATCAGACTCTGATTCCAGTATCATTTAGCGACACAGTGTCAGGAAACTTTGACTTACAAAACACCATAAAACACCACTCATCATCAAGTACCATGCCTAGTGATGTTGGAGATTATGTCTCTCCACAACTTCCTGTCTCCAGTTTATCAATTCTGTTGTTGACCTCCTTCCATGCCACGATGTCAAACTGTCCAGTATTTGCTGTCTTTGTCTTCCTCTATATCTTTTTCCTTCAATCTTACTTGTTGTTACGATATATCCCAGCTTTCCTCTTCTCATAACTTGCCCAAAAAAAGTGGATTGCTTCTTTCTAACTTGTCAAATAAGTTTCCTTTGCACACTGGCCTCTTTCAGGACATCCTCATTACTCTTTTTGGCTTTTGTAACATTCTTCTGTATAACCACATCTCTGTGGCCACTATTGCTTTACCCACTTGTTTACTAACTGTCCGTGACTCACTCCCATAGGTCAGGATTGGTTCTATATAACACTAAAGAACTCTCTTCCTTACTTCCATTGACAAAGAACCGTTGCATAAAATACTCTTCATTTTATAGAATGCTGTTTTTGCCTGAGCTATTCTGCTCTTCACTTCTGAGATGTATCTTACACCCGTTGTTATTAATGTGCCCAGGTATTTGAATCTATTGACCTGTTTTAAAACTGTTCCATTAACTTTGATAGTACATTCTGGGGAAGCCACTTTCTTTGAGACAACCATTACTTCTGTTCCCACTATTAAGATAAAAATCCAAGTGTGAACGATGAGATGAATTTTTATGCTTTTGCTTAAAATATTAGATGAACTGTTATGCTTTTGCTTAAAATATTAGATGAATTTGTATGCTTTTGCTTAAAATATTAGATGAATTTTTATGCTCTTGCTTTAAATATTAGATGAATTTTTATGCTTTTGCTGTTCCTCAGGATGTCATAGAAACCCACACTGGTCTCACATTTTTACAAGATGCCCCAGAATTTCATTCTAGATACATCACAACAGTGAGTACACATGCTGTCATGTCTTTCTACTTTTGTTGTAAAAAATTATGAGTTCATTGCTTGAATAATCAGACTGCTTTTATGTAAAAGCTTCAGGCAAATGCCTAGTTATGGGTGCTGCTAGTAAAATATGAAGGAATACCAATAGCATCAGATGAAAATTGTGGCACAGATATGAAAAATGAATGAACACGAGCGAAGAGCAGTAGCCGAAAAATGAAAGCATGCAATCAATCTTAATTGCTGAAAATAAGAAAAAAAAGATATTCAGGGAAGTTAATACTGTTACATTCATGCTTTTAAAACAATAAAAATTAAACATCAAGAGTATTAGAATCCTGTAATCAGTTAAGAGAGCTCTTCATTGTTATATAGAACCAATATTAAAATATGGAAGTCATGCACAAATACTAAGTAAACAGGAAAAGCCCTGGAGGCCACATGGTGCAGCTTTACAAAAGAATTTTAAGAATACAGTTGACATTCAAAAATCCGGCAACCTCCGGACCTGAGGAGTGCCGGATTGTTGAAAATGCCGGATTTTTTATGGTTATACATGCTGTATATATTTAACATAAAATGACTACCTGTACAGTCCTTTAAAGAAAGAAAATTAAAAACTAAATGAAAAGCAAATGAAATTTTAATGTTCAACTAAATAAAAACTCACAGAATTTTATGATAAGAAGGATATGGAAGTTAACATGCAAGCAAGACCCAACAGCTGCATCAAAACATAAACGGCTCCAGAAAACAGAGGCGCGGTAAATTAAAAAATGCGCTCCGAAATCCATGCCGGAAATCTGAAGGAACCGGATTATCGATGGCCGGATTTTTGAATGTCAACTGTACTATGGACAGATAAAAAAAATGTAATGAGGAGGTTCTGAAAAGGAAGTTCATTACTCACATAAGAAAAAAAGTAATTCACTTTCCTTGGGCATGTTATGAGAAGAAAACTGGAATATACTGTGACAACAGGAAAGGCTGAAGGAAAAAGATATAAATAGGATGACAAAGAGAGAAGATACTGGGCGGTTTGACATGACATGGAAAGAGGTCAACAACAGAATTGATAAACAGCAGTGAGGACAAGAAGTCATGGAGAGGTATGATCACCAACACCGCCAGGCATAGTGGTTAAATAAGAAGAAGAAGAAAGTTAAAAGAAAAAACACTAAGGAAGGTCTCCGCACACAGAGGATATTCATTACAAAGATCAGAAAGAGCATAGTCATTTCATTTTACATGTTTTGAGAAGAGAAAATTTCAAACATTTCCTAGAGGCAAATGCAAAAGTTGATGACAAATTGAGGGGAAAGAAATAAAATACTGGACATGCTAACAAGGAGTCACAATAGAGAATCAACAAATAAACTGTTTAGAGAGTAATCAAGGATTCTGAAGCCTGGTTGTCTATACCAGCTCTCAGATTGGTTGTCCAAAAAATGTATAAAGTGTGTAAGCTTGAGAGATTGACAGTCCAGATCTCAGCTGTAGTTCTCGCTTCTAAAATCTAAGCTTGAGAGATTTATAGTCCAGATCTCAGCTGTAATCTTCTCTTCTAAAACCTAAGCTTGAGAGATTGACAGTCCAAATCTCAGCTGTAATTTTCTCTTCTAGAACCTAAGCTTGAGAAATTGACAGTCCAGATCTCAGCTGTAATTTTCTCTTCTAAAATCTAAGCTTGAGAAATTGGCAGTCCAGATCTCAGCTGTAATTTTCTCTTCTAAAACCTAAGCTTGAGAGATTGACAGTTTATCTCTCAGCTGTAATTTTCTCTTCTAAAATCCAAACAATAACATTCTGTGTACAGGATTACAGCTCTAGCTTACATGTGATGTAAGTAAAACAGTCAAAAGACTTGCATTGTAACACTTTAGCTTACATCTCATGTAGGCATTTAAAATTATTCTCTGTAATTTGTGGCAGCACATCTGGGCTCTGCATCATTTTTGCTTTCTTCTATCCTATCACTTTATCCTTGTTTCTGGATACAAGCACTTTTAAAATCTTCTTTTAATTCCTATTTCTTGACTAAATTAAACATGCATAATGTCATTTTATTTTCAAATCTTTTTGTATACACAGCAAATGATGATAGAGTGTTATAATGATACTTTTTCAAATTGATGTCACAGAATATGATGGTTTTACAATTATATCTTTCCCCCTCAGGTCATCTCTCGAATTATGTTTTCTGTCAATCGATCGTGGACAGGGAGAATAACTTTACCAGAATTACGCAAATCGAATTTTTTACAGGTAAAATTTGTTATTGTTATTTGATCTTGTTTCTTACTGCTTGAACTGTCTCTGTAAAAGTCAGCATCATTTTGTTTTTCATTCTTTATGGAGCATGGAACCACTACAACAGCTGGTCCTCCTTGCAGGAAGTCTGAACCAAGAGGACAGTGAAAGTGCGTTACCAATTTCAGTTTCATCACCCTTTGTCTGGACTGGTTTGTTGTCATGTTGTTTCTCTTCAATGTTTCCATACCCTATCAGTCTGTAAGTCTAACTCTCTGTGACATTTTCTAGCCTAATGTTAAATGATGACATTGTTGGATTAGTCTGTATTCTCACAACATCTGAAAAATTACAGTCTTTTTTACGGGCTTTTCTTTAACTTGCAACGTATGTCACCTTTGGCCATGTCCTCAGAAGAGACCTTGATGCCATCACAAGAACAGCTATGCTTTGGACCCCTGAAGGAAAACGAAAGAGAGGCCGACCAAAAACAACCTGGCGGAGGACTGTGGAGGCTGAGATGCAAAGAATGAACCAGAGTTGGGGCACTGTACGAAGGATGGCCACCGACCGAGCAAAATGGAATCAATTTGTTGTTGCACTACAAGACGCCACTAGGCGTGATGGCCACTGACTGCTTTGATGGTCGGCGGCTAAGGATCAAAGAAGAAGAAGAAAATATGTCACCTTTAAATCTTGCAATCGATTTTTCGATCACTTCAAAATGAGCAATAGCTCTGAAACTTGGCATAGTTGTGTATTCCCGATGACAATACAATCCTTCGTACAGTGCCCCAACTCTGGTTCATTCTTTGCATCTCAGCCTCCACAGTCCTCCGCCAAGTTGTTTTTGGTCGGCCTCTCTTTCGTTTTCCTTCAGGGGTCCATAGCATAGCTGTTCTTGTGATGGCATCGGGGTCTCTTCTGAGGACATGGCCAACCCAGCTCCAGCGTCTGCCAGCTATGATGGTGTGCATGTCCTCTTGCTTGCTCCGAGTAGCAGATCTTGGTTGGTGATGGTATTCGGCCAAAAGATTCGGATAATTTTTCTTAGGCATGTTGTGTGAAAAGAGGACAATTTCGACATTTCCTTCTCTGTAACTCTCCAGCTCTCCGCGCCATAGAGAAGCACAGAAAGCACACAGCTCTGATATAATCCTAATTTTGTGCTTGTGCTGTACTGAGAGGACTTCCAGATGTTGTTTAGACTAAAAAGGCTGTTCTTGCTTTGTTCATTCTGATGTTGATGTCTTTGCTTGCTCCGCCATCTAGTGTTACTATGCATCCTAGGTATGTGAAGGCATCTGTCTGTTCTAGTTGCTGATTTCTTACTGATATGGGCTCAGGGTTGCTCACATTGAGCGTCATGACCTCTGTCTTCTTTCGGTTGATGTTCAAGCCCACCTGCTGGCTATACTTATTAAGTCTATCTGTTTTTTCCTGGATTTGTTGATGTGAATGTGCTAGCAGTGCAATGTCATCTGCATATTCCAGATCTTCCAATGTAGAAAATGTAGTCCATCTTATTCCTCTTGGATTGCCCTCTGTTGTCTGGCGCATCACCCAGTCTATGACTGTTAAAAATAAGAGTTATTCCTCTCCAATTATTGCAGTCTGCAAGATTTCCCTTCTTGGGCAATTTGACAATTATTCCTTTTCTCTGTTGGTGTTGTCCCTGTTTTCCAGACTTGTGCAAATAGTGGTTCTAATAGTTCTGCTGCTAGCTCTGGGTCTGTCTTAAATAGCTCTGCATTTAAGTTATCAAAAAGCCTGGGGTGCTGATTCTACATGAAATTAACTTCTGCTTTATACTTCATTAGACACTTATGGATAAAATATATGATAAGCGCTTTAAGCACCCCAGGCTTTTTGTCAATTTGATGTTACATTTTTTGACTGCAAGCTATAAACTCCGTGAAAAATTATTTGTGGCTTTTTAGTGCATTAAAAGCCTGTGTTTAAAATATTTTTTATTCCTTTTTGCTTTCCTAAACGGTATTGTATTCATTAAGTTCTTCTGGCATCTTCGCTCTTTGTATGATTTCTTCAGTGTCTTATTCACATCATATTGCAGACTTCTTATTTCATATATCCTAATTTGTCTAGTTAAAATCTACATTAGAATTTTTAGAATAAATTTTGAATGTTAATTGAGAATAGATTTTTAGTTCTTATTTCCTTATTTCTAAATTAGTGATCAATCTACATTAAAATTTGTAGTATAAATTTGTAATGTTTATTGAGGTATAAATTTTTAGTACTTTTATTCCTCATTTCTAAATTGGTGATGCAGTCACATGATTTTAACCCCTCAGAAACTATGAGATAAAATCTATGTCCTGTAAAAATAGTACAAAGCTGTTTCAATCATGATATGTGATAAAGATTTCACAGACTCATTCTGTCCCTCATTGCCATATTTATGACTCTGTTGTATGATTGTACCTCAAAAATCTGTCAGATAAATTCTAATAATAATAATTTCCCCTGTCAGTCATAACTGACTATGGAAATGTGCCCCTGAGGTGAAAGCCCTCAGCTGCTTATTTTCCTGGTGTTCCTTTCGACTTGCCATGACAGCTTCTTTTCACCAAATCTGAGGTGGTGCCATAGATAGCATAGCCACTTGGTGTGATCGGCAGGTTTCATCCCAGGTTACTGGAATTATAGCCAGTACCCTCACATCTCTCTTGCACACATCTTTGAGCCTCAGCTGTGGTCTCCCAACTGTTCTTTTGCCATCTGCCAGTTGTCTGTACAAGATATCTTTCGGGATGCGACCATTTTCCATGCGGCGGACATGGCCAAGCCAGCGTAGTCTGCGCTGTCTAAGCAGTCAGATAAAATCTAAGTCATTTAAAACCAGTACAGTAGTTTTAGTGATGATATGTGTTAGAGATATGACTATAGTAGCCTTCTCCAGTTTTAACTATGGTTGTGGTGTGCCCTTGAGGTGATAGCTGCTTCTTTCCTGACATTACTTTTGTCGTGTTCTTTTCTTGCTTATTGCAAGAGCTTCTTTTTGCCCAATCTGAGTTGGTGCCATAGGAAGCATCTCCACTTAGTGCGATCAGCAGCTTTGTCCCCCCCAGGTTACTGAATTTATGTCCAGTGCCTTCAGGTCTCTCTTGCACACATTTTTTAACCTCAGCTGCTGTCGTCCGGCTGTTCTTTTGCCATCTACCAGTTGTCCGGAGACAATGTCTTTGGGAATGTGATCATCTTCCAAGTGGTGGACATTAGGAAACTAGCATAATCTGCACTGTCTAAGCAGTGGATACATGCTTTGAAGACCAGCACGTGACAGCACCTCAACATTTGTCACTTTGTCCTTCCAGGAAATACTATGGATGTGACGTAGACACCTTAGATGGAATGTATTCAGCCTTTTTTCTTGCTTAACATACATTGTCCATATCTTGCTGCCATATAAAAGTGTGCTATGCCTATAATATAGTGATATGACTATAATGATATATTGTTATTACAGACAGTAATCAGGCTGGAGTTGGAAGATGACATCAATCAGATCAAAGACTACTTTTCGTACGAACATTTTTATGTCATCTACTGCAAGTTCTGGGAACTGGACAAAGATCACGACTTGTTTATAGACAGACATGATTTGTCCCAACACAATGACCATGGTAAGTTTGTCCCATGACAACAATAGTCTGCCTTATCACAATGACCATGGTAAGTTTGTAAGATGACAAAAATAGTGTACCTTGTCTCAACACAATGGCCATGGTGGATTTGTGAAAAGAGACAAATAGTATACCTCATCTCAACATACTGACCATGGTAAGTTTGTCAGATGATACAAATAGTATACCTTATCTCAACACAATGATCATGGTAAGTTTGTGAGATGACACAAATAGTATACCTTATCTCAACATAATGACCATGGTAAGTTTGCTAGATGACACAAATAGTATACCTTATCTCAACATACTGACCATGGCAAGTTTGTCAGATGGCATAAATAGTATACCTTATCTCAACATAATGACCATGTTAAGTTTGTCAGAAGAACTGTGTTGCTATGAACCCCAGAAGGATGGCGAAGGAGAGGCAAACCAAAGACAACCTGGCGGAGGACTGTGGAGGCTGAGATGCAAAGAATGAACCAGAGGTGGGGCACTGCACCAAGGGTGGCCATCGACAGAGCAAAGTGGGGACAGTTTGTTGCTGCCCTACAAGACACCACTAGGCATGATAGCCACTGACTGTTTTGCCAGTTAGGGGTTAAGGATCAAAGAAGAAGAAGAAGTTTGTCAGATGACAAAGTATTCCTGTTTGTTAAAAGCTAGAGGTATAAGCAAAATGGTCATTGTGCTAGTTTTACACATCCGCAAAAATAAATGATTTAATTTTTTTTTTTTTAAATACAATGAACATTTTCAAGCATTCAAAGAAACAACTTAACTGAACATTTAAAAAAATGACTGAGTTTTTTTTTTTTTTTTTTTTTTTCAGTTTTGAAAAATATTTAACAATAAATCTAGTTTTGGAATTTATTTAAAAAATAGTTTGTTTTTTTGTTTTGTTTCATTTTGGTTGGTTTTTTTGCTGTTGCTATTTTACCTGCGAGTTTTTGCTCAGTGTAGCTACCTTTGGCATGTATTACCTGGGTCTCTGATGAGACAAGGGAGGAATAGGACTATTGCTCCCTCAGGTGTACAAGGTGACTAATATGAGGTTGTGCATAAGGCTGGCAACCTCATGTAAAAACAGACACCTGCAAAGGTGAACCATCTGTAGTCATGCTACATAAAGAACACAGAGGAAACGGATGATGGTGATGATGGTGATGTTGTTGATGATGATGATGTTGTTGATGGGGATGATGTTGTTGATGATGATGATGATGACCTGTAAGTTTTGAACTTTCTTTAACAAGGACTTGAAAGAAACAATTAATTCCTAAAAGGTAAAGGTGGTCCGTAGCAGATACTGCTGTAGGGGAATGAAGTATTAGACACTTCACTATACTAGGTCCAGCATCGAGAGATGGGGTGACCAATGCCCTTCCTTGCTGCCTTTTCCTGCCCTAACTCAAGTGCAAAGGCAGGTACCCATTTACAGCCAGGTAGACTGAAGCGTGTCGATAGTATGTATTGAACCCAGCACCTTTGCCGCAAGAGACCAACCCTCTAACCACTTTGTCAATCGGAAGACTTAATTCCTAGGTGGTTTTATTTTTTTTAATACTTTTTATTTTAACATTTTTAATTGAAACTTTAAGATGTGTATATTATTCATAAACGGTTTCACTGTCCACAAAGGTTGTGTTCTTAACAATACATTCTTCTTTCTTGTTAAAAGAATAAATAAAGTTTATTTTACTCCACAGCACTGAGTTCACGAATCATTGACAGAATATTCTCAGGGGCAGTTACCAGGTAATCTTTATAACTGTTGATTCAGTACGTTTTTGAAAACTTAATGGCTCTGTAAGTTTGTAGGAGCAATTACATTGTTGTCTGAGGCATTCATTGTCAATTTATCATTACATATATTCTCATTTTCCTTCATAAAGTGTCTCCACAATTTGAGAGCATAAAGAGCAGGGGTTAACAAAGAAGGAAGATCTGAAAAGTTTATTAAAAATCAGAGCAACAAAAATATTGAAATCTTGCAATGATCAAAAGTTTTTGGGGAACAGTTTTTCTATTCCAAAGAAAAAGACACAATAATAGGATGTTAATGGTGATTACTAACCATATGTGTTGCTCAACCTTGAAGTGGTGGGCAGGATGGTGTGTATATCTTGTGGGTACCTTATCAGCAGGAATCTTGTGCTCCTGGCAGGTTATACTAAGCTTAAAAGTTCATGGGGGAAGACCAGAAAAAAAACACATTTCCTCCAGGTTTGTGAGTTGTGCTAGGGCCAGCAATCCAGCTAGAAAAAAACAAAATGTTACAGAAACTGCAAATGTTGTAACTACCATCACTAGCCTGGAAGAATCCTGACAAGAAAGTACATGATGTGGCCAGATACTGGCAGCAAGCCCCTGACACGTTCTAAGGGTCCAAGAAAAATATAGAATTGCTACTTGAAATAAGTTGAATACTGGTTGCGTCATATTCCAGTCTACCAAGCCTCTAAGTGGGTACCTGACTGCTCTTGAGATAGGGAAGGCAAAGGCAATGGGCGGGGAACTTGTCACCTACACATCATACAGCTGGACCTAGTAAGGTGAAATGTCTAACAGTATCAGCTGTGGGACAATGTTGACCATACTTGAAATTTGAAATCTCTGAATGAAACAGATACAACTGTGCAAGAGGTCAAGGAAATGAGATTTTACAATATAATACTATTAGTACTAGCAGGGATGGGGTGGGGTGGGTGTTGCTGTCATTTTTGACGGAGTCATCTGTCAAGTTATTTGCTTATGTTTTTATCATAAGAATAATTGTGTCTTTACCTGCGATGTCAGGTTGATTAGGGGTTGTCTTCCCTTTTTTATTCATTCATTGTGTTTGACCTTTAGGGTCAAAGGTAGACAGTTCTGGCGTATGCCCATAGGCAGGGTTTTTTAAGCGGGAGTTGAGTTAGACTTCCGGCAAGCCGTGAAGTGTCCTGGGTTTTCTGAAGGGACCAAGGGTCCATTGTGTTTTTCGGGGAGAATCTTCGAAGTGACTGCGATGGCAGTTTTCCCCAGTGAATCTCTGTGCGTTGGAATGACAGCAGAGTTCCTTGTTAAGTTCTGTGGATTCGGTTACAGGTAATACCGACTTTTTCCATTACTATGCTTTTGGTGGCAGAACATGTTAGAAGATTGCCTAGTCTGTGAACTGCAGCTCACCGATCCTCCATTTCAGAACTTATATTTTGTGCTCGAGGTAGCCATCCAAGACTATTAGTCTTTATATTGTCCAGAAATCCAGTGACGAAGATATATTGTGGGAACCGCAGATTGGCGGTATTTATGTCTACAATAAGCATTACTGCAGGGTTGATGGTAACCTGCTTATCAGAAGTACACAGCTGACGTCCGAACGAGGACTGTGTTTTCGGCTAATGTACTACAGCCTAATACAGTGCAATTGGCGGGGAATGCCAAGTTGCACCTATGTGTCAAAGTGATTAAGGTATCTGACGCGTTTAGTCAGTGATACCAGGGCGACGCCACGAACTGTCATTATTGAAGAACATTGTATTGACCATGCACGAATATTCAAATGTTTACCAGCTTGTTGAATGCCTAATGTATACCTATCGATTTCCGGTCAGCATGACCTTGTTACACTGACTGTTCCTGTTGATACCATGTGTGTTCTCGTCAATAAATGTTTTGAAACGTGCCTGCAGTGTCCAAGCATCCTTGACTACTGCATGTGAGTGTATGGGTTGCAGGGTCTACATATATACGAGCCTAAACACATTCGCGCCTTCATTCGCACCCACACTCAGTTCATCATACGCTCGCACTACACACCTAACAACATGTATACTGTCTTGGGTCAGTGATCACCTCAACAAGAGAAAAAGACAGTTACATTTCTGGTGGCCAGTGTACAAGAAGGACAAGTACACCTTACATTTGTGGGTTTAAGCTGGACAGAGCGAGAAATTAACATTTCCGTGGACTTATGCTACATTTATGATGCCTCCAGTGTTGTCCAGAAATTTACATTTCTACATGTGCTACATGTCATGAGGAACAAAGTGGACAACTGAGAATAACACACATACTCTATGCTTTCAAGTTTTGTCTACACAGGACAGAAATAGGTCATCAACTGTTGACCCAGATAAACAGTGCGAGCATTTATGTTATAATGCTACATAAACCACAACAGGACAAGTACTGAAGTTAACATCTAGGCATTTGCTACGTGAACCACAACTGCAAGTCAAGTCCCTTACAGTAAACGGTGTACGTTTCAGTCAACAACAGACTTTTCTACGCCCGAGCATTCAAGTTACATTGTTCGAGGTCAAGTTCCTGTTTGTAAACAGTACATGAAATTGTAAACATTCGATGTGCAAGACTCAAGTCGAGAAGGTCATAGTAACTTTTGTTCGTGAATACCACTTTAGGCTACAGTGGATTTGACATTCAGTGCGCGCTTGAAATTTTGTTACTGTGTTCGCAAGGAGCAAGTTAGTTACTGTAATATCATGTGTGACTAAGCTTTATTTTGCAACACATTGAATTGATTGCTATTTATGTTCCTTCTACTGTTGTTGTGTATTTTTCTTGTGTTCTTTAGCGGGCTGGTTGGGTAAAGGTGACTCTTTTAGATAAATATCACGTAATAGAGGTTATCTATTGAGAGCGTTCTGTAGGGATTGCAATTTTCTTAATTGAAATTTGCTAGCGACTTTTGTTGCTTTTTTTTTTTTTAGCTGTGACGACATGAGTTAGTGTTGTTTTCGTTATTTTTCCGTTCTTTGATTTTCGATTAGTTTTGTTTGTATCTGTTCTTCTCTCATTCCTTCCGTTTATTTCTTTACAACTTTTTGTTTATAACAGTGTTGCTATTTGTCTTGTTTATTTTTCGCGGTTTTGCTGTAATTGACCACCCGACTTGTTGTATTACATTATTGTCATACACAGTCTACATTACATAATGTATTATTATTATTGATAAGGTATACTCTTCATATAGAGATTGTTAATAAAATATTATTATATGAGATATTTATACAAGTTCTTTGCTAAAAGACTTGTTGTCCACAAAGATTGAGACAAGATAAAATATATATGCAAGTTCTTTTAAAGAAAAAAAAAAAAAAGACTTGTGCCCACAGTGATTGGGATATAAAGGTAATTTAGTTAATTTTTTCAGGTTTCTGATCTCATTAGACAGAATGTCTACATTGGATTTCTTCATCCAGCAAGGGTTAACCCTTGGTAAGTCTGGTAAAGAATTGGAAGAATATTCATCTGCTCAATTCGCCATTGCATTGAAGTCAGAAGAAAAGAAACATTTTCAAAAAGAGGAAATTAAATTGAAAGCAGAAGCTGAACAAAGGAGAGCAGAAGCTGAACTAAAGAAGCTAGATGCTGAGAATAGAAGATTAGAACTTGAAGAGAAAAGGTATCAAAGAGAAGCTGCTGCTGAGGAGAGAAAAGCTCAAGCTGCTGCTGAGGAGAGAAAAGCTCAAGCTGATGAAAGAAAATTCCAGATGGAAATGGAAGACAAAAAAACTTCAAGCTCAAGCTGCTGCAGAGGAGAGGAAAGCTCAAGCTGCTGCAGAGGAGAGGAAAGCTCAAGCTGCTGCTGAGGAGAAAAAAAACTTCAAGCTGCTGCTGAGGCTGAAATTAGAAAAATGGAACATGAGGAAAGAAAACAGAAGATGGAACTTGATGAAAGACTCGCAACTTTGGAGTTAGAGAAATTGAAATTGGTGAGTCCAGGTGCTCATCAAACAACTTCGAGTACGACAAAGGAGTTTGTAAGTAGGATCAAACTACCTCATTTCAATCCTTTAAAGGATGACGTAGCAGATTATCTAGATAGATTCCAATTTTTATGCGATACGCATAACATAAAAAAAGAAAAATATGTTGAACAAACTGATGGAATTTTTTACAGGTGACACAGTGACTACTCTTATGACAATAGACGAACATGACAGGACTAATTATGATGTTGTCAGGCAGCAGCATTGCTAAAAAAAATACCAACTAAAAGAAGAAGACTATCGTCTTCGTTTTAGGACAATGTTGCCAGAAAATGGAGTAGATTTCTCTGATTTTGTTACAAAAATACGTCGTACATTTACACGATGGGTTGAGTTGTCTCAGACTGAGAAAACATATGAAGGTCTAATGGACTTATTATTGCGAGATAAGGTTTTGTCATCTGTTAATGATTCTTTTCTTGCATTCCTTCATGAGCGTAAGCCTAAAAACTTAAAAGATATGGAGGAATACTGTTGTCAGTATGCCACCGCGCATCCCCATGCTACAGTTAGCAATTCTAAAGTGAAAGAAGGGTTGCCAGCTGCTTCGGCAACACCATATGGCCCTAATTTCAAAAAGAAATTTCAGGGTGCTCAACAAAACTGGAATAGGGGAAGTAATCAGAATTACACTCAGAAGCAGAGTAATCCAACACATGATGGTTCTTCGTCTATGAATTGGAGACAAGATGGTAGTTCTCGTAATTTTAGTGGTAATAATTTGAGACACTTTCGCAAAGGCTATCCAAATAATAACTATTCGAACTTTCGAGGTATTCATTCTCGACGTCAAGATTATGACGATGGTGAATTTAGAAACCGGGATTCAAACCGGAATGATGATTACAATAGGCAATATGATAACAATTACAGGGGAAATGATAGTCGAAATAATTACAGGGGAAATGATAATCGAGGCAATTACAGGGGAAATGATAATCGAGGCAGACCTAGATTTAACAAAAAAAGACCTTTCCAACAGGCAAACTCTGCACAACAAGAGTTTGATGGAGCCTGTAATACAGTAAATGATAGTGGTAACTCTAGGGCTATCACTGGTTGTGCTTTCGATTTTGGGAGAGCAACTGAATGCCCCCAATGCTTAACATTGTTCGACTCATCGACTGTATCTACTCTAAGTTGTGGTCACCCTCTTCCTGCTCTACCTGCTACAGTTGCGCATGATGGGAGAGGATCTCTCATCTTACATAAAGGTCTAATAAATGATAGGCTAGTCTCAGTACTTTTCGATTCGGGATGTACTACCGTCGGGGTTAGGGAGTCTCTGATAGATCCTTGCTGTGCCACTGGAAAAACAATCAAATGTGTTACATTTGGTGGTACTATGGAAAGTTATCCTACTGCTATTATTAGGATTGACACTCCCTTCTTTATAGGAGATGTCCATGCATGTCTTCTTCCTAATCCTATTGCGGATCTTATAATCGGTCGTATTCATGGGGTTAAGGAATGCACCCCGCAACAAATTTCTAGTTGGGAAGAACGAAACATTCAAGCGGTCAATGCAGTGGTGACAAGAGCTCAAGCTCTTAATCCCCCAACTTCATCTGATGATAGTAATGAAGTTGATAGCCAAGACGAGCACTTGGTGATTTCCCATGACTCGTTTGTTAAACGTCAAGAAGAGGATCCTTCTTTGAAGAAATTCTTCCTTCTTGCAAAGAAAGGGGATCCCAATCAAAATACGAATCACAAATCGTATATTACTATGAAGAATGGTATATTGGTACGGATGGTACAACACTCGGACAAGTCTATGCACTCGCAAATTCTTGTGCCTAAGTGTATGAGAGCCTTAATTCTTCAGCATGCACACGATTCTCAGTGTGCTGGACATATGGG
Source organism: Oreohelix idahoensis (assembly GCA_024509875.1). Taxonomy (NCBI): domain Eukaryota; kingdom Metazoa; phylum Mollusca; class Gastropoda; order Stylommatophora; family Oreohelicidae; genus Oreohelix; species Oreohelix idahoensis. The sequence goes on along the minus strand of JAMPIV010001843.1, from coordinate 1,378,563 downwards.
TTTTTCCAGAACTAAAACTAGAGTCCTTGCGTCTTTCTTTTGGCCATTTGTTAATAAAGACATACGAATTTATTGCCGATCTTGCAAAATTTGTCAAGAGGTCAAGTCTAGGGGTCCGAGACATGCTGCTCCTATTCAGGCTGCAGATATTCCGATTCGGCCGTTTCAGAAAATGGCTATAGACATCATTGGTCCGTTCAAGATTAAGTCAGCCAGAGGACACCAATTTATCCTCACTTGCGTGGACATGTGCACGCGTTGGCCAGAGGCTATTCCTCTGAAGAGCATATCAACTGTCGATATCGCTGATGCTCTTTGGCTCATATTTTCTCGTCTGGGATTCCCCGGAGAAATACTGTCGGACCACGGCACTCAGTTAATTTCGGACGTTATGTCTCAGGTAATGGCTACGCTGGACATTAAAAGGTCTCTCAGTAGTATTTATCATCCAATGTCCAATGGATTGGTAGAACGTCTTAACAGGACACTAAAGAACTTACTTGGCAAGATAACGGAGGATCATCCTGAAGATTGGGACAGGGTTTTACCTGCAGCTCTCTTTGCCTATAGAGAGGTTCCCAACGAGCATACAGGGTTTTCTCCTTTCGACTTGTCTTTGGCGCGCAACCGCGCGGTCCGATGTCCTTGTTACACGATTTGATAACTTCCGATAATATTGACGATGATACACAATCGTCATATGAATATGTCATTGCTCTTAGAGAAAAGATTATCGAATCGTGCAGGTTAGCAACTTCATCTTCCGAATTTGCGAAAGAAAAAGCTAGGCGATTTGCTAACAAGAAAAGACGCCTACGTCAACTTTGTCCTGGAGACAAAGCGTTTGTCTTACTTCCCTCAAGAGAGAATAGACTTCTCATTTCATGGAAAGGTCCATACACTATAGTCTCCAAAATTTCCGATGTCGACTATATTGTCGATGTGGATGGAAGGCATAAAACCTTCCATATAAATATGCTAACAGAGTTTATTGAACGTCCAGACTATTTGCAGCCTATTTTCCAGGCGACGGACGACTCTCCAGTCCAACATGGTCACATCTCATCCCTGTCCGTTATACAGGATGAGGAAACTATTTTTTCTGACGTTAACTTACCTCTTCCTGCGATTCCACTTACTTCTACGGAATCATGGAAAAACGTTACCGTCTCTTCGAACTTGTCTTTTGAGGAGCAACGTCAAGTATCCTCTACGCTACAATCATATCAGGATGTCCTTACCGACATTCCTGGACACACAGATGTCATAGAACATGACATCATACTTACTGATCGTAATCCGATCAGAGTAAGACCATACCCAATACCTTTTCATTTTCAAGCACAAGTCGAGAAAGAATTGGATGAAATGATTCAACTACAAATAATTGAACCATCCACTTCAGCTTATTCTTCGTCAATAGTTATTGTTCGAAAGAAAGACAATAACATACGTCTTTGCGTTGACTATCGCAAATTAAATCAAGTTACGAAGTTCGATGCTGAACCTATGCCGTTATTAGATGATCTACTTATTAGACTTTCTAAAGCTAAATTCTTTACTAAACTAGACTTGTCGAAAGGTTATTGGCAAGTCCCACTGACGGAACACGCCAAACCTCTCACTGCTTTTTCGACACCTAGGGGTCTGTTTCAATGGAATTTTATGCCTTTCGGGCTTATGAACGCCCCAGCGACTTTCGTGCGCATGATGCGACGAATTCTATCAGATCGTGCAGATGTCATCGCATATTTAGACGACATCTGTCTTTTCAGCGATACTTGGGAAGAACACTATTTGGGTCTAAAGGAATTGCTATCTACTCTACGTGAGCATAGTTTGACTGCAAAACCCTCTAAAGCTTTTGTTGGGTTTAGTGAAATTTCCTTCCTAGGTCATCGAGTTGGTCATGGTCTGTTGAAGACAGAGGACCAAAACATTTCGAAGATATTAAATATCTCGGTTCCGAAGACAAAAAAAAAAGCAAGTGCGTAGTCTCTTGGGATTGATACAATTCTATGGAAGATTCATTGAGAATCTGTCCTCCATTATGGCACCACTTTCATCGTTATTGAAAAAAGGTTCTCCTAATATGGTGCGTTGGTCCCAAGAATGCCAATCTTCATTGGATCAGGTTAAGAATTTGTTCTCATCTCATCCTATCTTAAGACTACCAACGATTGATAAGACTTTTGTTCTTCGTAATGATGCCTCTTCCACTGGGATTGGAGCGGCACTAATGCAGGAATATTCAGGAACTCTGCATCCTGTAATGTATATTTCTAGGAAGCTAAATGCGGCAGAAAGGAATTACTCGGTTTTAGACCGTGAATTGTTGGCTATGGTTTGGTCCATTCTTAAGCTACAAAGGTTCCTTCTGGGCGCGCATTTCTTTATGGAAACCGACCAAAAAGCTCTTACGGCTATGCAAAGTAAGGATTTGAAGAGCTCGAGATCTACTCGTTATGCTATTGCTCTTCAGCCTTTCCATTTCACGGTGCGAGCTATCCGTGGTTCGGATAATGTGATGGCGGACATATTGTCCAGATGCCCACATGATTCCAGTTAAATCTTGTGTCCTAGTTTTTCCTGATACACTTTCGGACTTAGGTCTGTCCTTAATATCCTAATATGTTGTAATACAAATGTATTTGGATGATGTTTAGATAATTTAACAAATTTCATTTTGTCCATCCATCAGTGATATGTTGCTAATATAGCATTGTAATTCATGACATTTGTATATTGCTATAATTATAGTATTTAGTAATGTTTGATATATGATTGGTATTGCCAGCAACTTAGGTTTCTTTAATGGTACCCCCTTAGTTTGTTTGGCTTAAAGGAAATAATTTCTCCTATGTTGGGAGATGATTTGTATCCTCTTCAGACGCTTTGTTTATGCGTCTATTGTACCTGATATTAGGTTCATTTTTTCATGAGCACATAAGTGATACTTGTGCAATCTTGCTCATGGACATATTAAAAAAAAAAAAAATTTCATTTTTTTTTTACAGGGGGGTTGTAGTAATATGTTGCTGTCATTTTTGACGGAGTCATCTGTCAAGTTATTTGCTTATGTTTTTTATCATAAGAATAATTGTGTCTTTACCTGCGATGTCAGGTTGATTAGGGGTTGTCTTCCCTTGTTTATTCATTCATTGTGTTTGACCTTTAGGGTCAAAGGTAGACAGTTCTGGCGTATGCCCATAGGCAGGGTTTTTTAAGCGGGAGTTGAGTTAGACTTCCGGCAAGCCGTGAAGTGTCCTGGGTTTTCTGAAGGGACCAAGGGTCCATTGTGTTTTTCAGGGAGAATCTTCGAAGTGACTGCGATGGCAGTTTTCCCCAGTGAATCTCTGTGCGTTGGAATGACAGCAGAGTTCCTTGTTAAGTTCTGTGGATTCGGTTACAGGTAATACCGACTTTTTCCATTACTATGCTTTTGGTGGCAGAACATGTTAGAAGATTGCCTAGTCTGTGAACTGCAGCTCACCGATCCTCCATTTCAGAACTTATATTTTGTGCTCGAGGTAGCCATCCAAGACTATTAGTCTTTATATTGTCCAGAAATCCAGTGACGAAGATATATTGTGGGAACCGCAGATTGGCGGTATTTATGTCTACAATAAGCATTACTGCAGGGTTGATGGTAACCTGCTTATCAGAAGTACACAGCTGACGTCAGAACGAGGACTGTGTTTTCGGCTAATGTACTACAGCCTAATACAGTGCAATTGGCGGGGAATGCCAAGTTGCACCTATGTGTCAAAGTGATTAAGGTATCTGACACGTTTAGTCAGTGATACCAGGGTGACGCCACGAACTGTCATTATTGAAGAACATTGTATTGACCATGCACGAATATTCAAATGTTTACCAGCTTGTTGAATGCCTAATGTATACCTATCGATTTCCGGTCAGCATGACCTTGTTACACTGACTGTTCCTGTTGATACCATGTGTGTTCTCGTCAATAAATGTTTTGAAACGTGCCTGCAGTGTCCAAGCATCCTTGACTACTGCATGTGAGTGTATGGGTTGCAGGGTCTACATATATACGAGCCTAAACACATTCGCGCCTTCATTCGCACCCACACTCAGTTCATCATACGCTCGCACTACACACCTAACAACATGTATACTGTCTTGGGTCAGTGATCACCTCAACAAGAGAAAAAGACAGTTACAGTGGGGCAGGACACAAAACACTGAATGTTGGAGAAAAATGCATTTATTCAGGTTGTGAAGACAAAGACAATGAACGCATGGGCATGGAGTTTTTGTTTATGTTATGACCAGAAGAAAGAAAGGCACAGATATAATGGAAACTAATATCACCCAGAATCATAACAACACGATCCCAAGCACAAAGAAGAAGTATCATAATAATCTTACACTGTGCACTGACAAACAGTTGACACAACCAAACAAGACTTCTGTGATAAACTCCAGGAAGCAGAAAACAATGAACCAAGTGAAACATTAAGGTAGGTATTGGCGGATCGAAGGGGGTAGCAATGGGGGGATCACCCCTCCCTTGGGACTTTGAAAACCTATATTTCATTTCAACCGCTCCAGTATTTTTCCCCCCACTTGGGACTTAAATGTAAGTAATCGTTAGGTGGGACGACGGACGAATTAAAACATGTCTGGTACTGGACAATGGTACGTACCCTAAAGGTTACGAACGTAGTTTGCAAGTAATTCTACGTTGTGGGACCCCGAAACACAATAAAGGAAACCGCCATTCAACAATGAGATAAAAGACGGCATCAGGCAGGCAACACAAGGGGACTTCACTCGAGATGCAAAAACAGAGGACTTTGTGTCCAGAAGTGGATAATTTCTGTGTCAGGCGGGCTAAATCCAAATCAAAAATGTTATGCAATAATATTAAATATGTATCAAATTTTGTGTCTTTGTAGTTGTACCTTACTTTTATGAAATTATGTCATAAATGGTAAAATTATTTTATTTTTTTTTTTGGGGGGGGGGGGGGTTGTTGTTGATAACAATTAATATTTTTTAGTTACTGTATAACAAAGTAATACTAGTAATACTGTCAAGTTGTCACATTTTTAAAAATTTCGTTATTTTGTTTTTTAATTATCTAAGACTATGTGTAAATAAGGAGTGGGGAGTTTTATTATTCTGAGATATTGCCCATACCTTGGACAACACCTACGTCTACCAGTGATGGTAGGTAGGTACGAATGCAAAAGCTGCAAAATATTTATGTAGTTATGAATCAATTATGGGAAACAGTGGGAGAGGAAACAATTAAAAATGGGTGCAGTTTTTTGTCAGCTTCTTTGATTTCAATGAACTGGTTGTTGGAGGAGTTAACTGAGAAAGAAGAAAACACTCAGATAGCATCAAGAAGGATCGTGAACTTGAAGGTTGTGCATAGATCAGAAAGTAGTGAGATGGGGGGTTAGGAGTAGGCATGAGAGAGAGATGATTTTAGTGTAATTTGTGTTAGTGACTGTGTGCATATGATAACTTTTGGAGACATATATCTATTCTTTTGTATGTCATTTACATCATTATCGTTAGCCTTCAGCTTCCAAAGGAGCATAAGTCTTCAGTGTACATCTTCCAATTCCTCCAGACCCATGTCATCAACTCAAGGTCTTTCTACGACTTTCTCATCCCTTTTTTATTCTGTCTTCGGTTCTCTTCTCAAGTGTATTTTTTTTCCTCCATCTCTCACACTTGAGATTACAGAACAAGAGCTGCTTTGTAATGCTATCAACAGGTTTCCTGAATGTCTGCTCTGTACTCCATCAGCATCTTCTTCTCATGTCTTGTCCTATCCCCAGCATCTTATTCTCATGTCTTGTCCTATCTCCAGCATCTTATTCTCATGTCATGTCCTATCTCCAGCATCTTATTCTCATGTCTTGTCCTATCACCAGCATCTTATTCTCATGTCTTGTCCTATCGCCAGCATCTTATTCTCATGTCTTGTCCTATCTCCAGCATCTTATTCCCATCTCTTGTTCCACTGACGTTTGTCTGGTTTTGATCATCAGTTCCACATTAGTGATCTTGTCATACCACTTCAATCCTTCTTTTCTACATAAGCAACAATTTGTTACTTCTTGGGTGTTGTTTTTGTTGTTCTCCATGGAAGTTGATCAGCTTATAAATGATAACATATAAGGAAGGGAAACCCGAGGCCTGTAAACGGTAAATTAATATGAAACAAACATAAAGGTATGTTTTCAGGCACTCGTAAGAAATAAAGAAGTAGAACACTAGACAACAGAAAAACAACAGACATGAGTGGCTTACCCAGGATTTGAACACTGGACCTTCCGTGCGACAACCCTGCCTAGCTATGCAAGCGAATCACACTATCCTCCCTGCCATCTACGCATCAAAAAAATGATGCTTTGATGACAGGTCAATAGTGCGAACCGAAAGACGTAACACCGGAAGTCCACCATGGGCAGTACGGCCTATTAATGACGCAATCACTTCTGTTGTTTCCCTATCAGACAGCATAGGCCAGTCCATACAAGACAAAGAGACCTTAATACTGTGTCTAGTACATGACAGTAGACTTAGAACAGTAAGTACAGGACAGAGAGTAGGTTTTGGTATTGTATAAACACGTTTGTTTCATATTAATTTACCGTTTACAGGCCTCGGGTTTCCCTTCCTTATATGTTATAAATGTTTATACAATACCAAAACCTGACATTTGAGTAGAAGATTTTGGTTGTTGGACCTAATTTCTTTTGATCTCCACATATTTCCCAATGCAATGAAAGCTTCTCTGACCTTTTGTATTCTTATTTTGATATCACTTTATATCCTTCCAGCTGCATTGTTGCCAAGGTATATGTATGATTCCACATAAGGTTGAGTATAAGCATAACATTTGTTGTGTCTTTGTTATCCTCAGAGTACCAGAATTTCATGAGGGAAGGATGAGCTACAGTGAATTTGTGTGGTTTCTGTTAGCAGAAGTGGATAAGAAACACCCAACAAGGTCAGGCCAACTTGTCTTTTGTTTCTGCATTTTAACATTTGCTAGTAAACTGTTGTTCTGTGTTTCTGAATGTTAACTTTAACATCTGCTGGTGTACTGTTGTTCTGTGTTTCTGAATGTTAACTGTAACATCTGTTGGTGTACTGTTGTTCTGTGTTTCTGAATGTTAACTTTAACATCTGTTGGTGTACCTTTTTATGCTCCTTGGGTAGCTGAAGGGTATGATTGACTGATTGAAAAAGCATCATACATATGTATGGTCAATATATATATATGTCAATGTAGATATTAACTATGACAAACAGATAATTACAGGAGGTCCTCGATTTACCACAGGGTTACGTTCCAATGACTCCATCATGAGTTGAAATGGTTGTATGTTGGAAATCACTATAAACTAAATAAACCATAATTGTTATTGGTGATCAGAATTGACTTCATTGCACTCCGGGAACACCAATAGGGGCTCAGTCTCCCTCAGCAGATGTGGAAGGGTATAAATGCTAATTGTTCCTGTTGTGCACTCATTGTATACACGCCGGAAGCATTCTTTCAAACGTCCATCCTTGCTGGTCTTCCGTTTGATGCCAAATTCCAGCAATCTTAGCCTTGATGATTCATCGATTGCAGTGTCATTCTCTAATATGCGATCATTAATTGCCCTCAGAATGTCTCCCTTATACATATCCAATGCACCTTTTATGGGTGCTCTTGAACCTAGTTGATCAGCTCTTTCATTGCCACGTAGCCCTGCATGACCAGGACAGTACATCCACACCATTCCCTGAAGATTGAAGGCTTCTATGGAGATTTCCCATTCATGCCGGAGCCATCCACTTTGGACATTTCAAAGCATGGATTGTGAGTCTGATACAATACCTGCCATTGTTAGTGAAGTTTCAGACAGCCACCTTAGGGTTGCAGTAGCTGCCTCTACCTCCGTTCTTATGCTGGAGGTTGTTATCATGTAAGCCCCACTATGTTCAGTGACAATTCTGCCCTTTACTCTAGCAGAGAAGCCCCACCCTGTTTTGAAATGAACTGTAAGGATGTGTTAACAAGTAACATGTCTGAATGCTAAAATATATGTCTTTTTTGTTACCTATTTAAATAAATTTTACTGTTTGTTTATAAGACCAGTGCTTTTTTTCTAGAAAAAAAGGTGGGTATGCTGTGGTTTTTTTTTTTTTAAGGCATGCATTTTAACGCTGTTTTTTTAGCTTCAAAATCATTTAATATTTAAACAGTAGGATCAAAGCCAAGTTTTTTTTTTTTTTTTTTTGGAATTCAGTAGGTCTCTGTTACAGGTGGATAAAAAAGATTTACAATACTTACTTAATTGAAAAATATTTATAATAAACTTCAAATCTATGCCATGTACTATTGCATCAATGTTGCCATTATATCTTGTTTCTTTGTGTGGAAAATCTTTTTTCATTCACGCAACACAGATTGATGCAAAGGTTTTAATATTATAACGAAATGTATACAACCAATTTTTAAAACTTAAATTAAGTTTGAAAAAAAGGTGGGGATACGGCGTCATGATATCTTCAGCTTTCTATTTTCTCACAACATGTCCAAAGAATGTGAATTACTTCCTTCTAATGTGAGTAATAAGTTTCTTCGCACACATTCAGGACATCCTCATTGGTCTCTTAGCTGTTCTGGTGTTCTAAACATTCTTCTGTAAAACTCTGTGGCCACCAGGACTTTTCCTGCTTGTTTACTAATTATTTTATCTTCAGAGACTTAAAAGTACCCTCAAAAAGTTGGTATACAATGGGTTAATGTACTGTAAAGTAATATGTAATCTCCTTTTAGTATTGAGTACTGGTTTCGTTGCATGGACTTGGATGGAGACGGAGTAATATCAATGTACGAGATGGAATATTTCCATGAGGAGCAGATGGCTAAAATGGAGGCCTTGGGCATTGAGAGACTGCCTTTTGAGGATACAGTTTGTCAGGTTAGTGCTTAGCTGGTCATCTGTTGTAACATGTTCACTCTTGCAGTGAGGTGATGGTATCATTTGAATGGATCTGGATTTAATCTCTATAGTGCCTATTACTACCCTTACTTTTCTGTTATTATTTTTGATCATAATCTGCATCACTGCACTCCAGGCAAACCCATAGGTGCTCAGTTGTGATGAGTCAGTCTTCGATCGTTACATTTTCCTGTGCCATCCTTTAACTTTTTCTGTGCTCTTCTTTTTCCTTTTTCTCAACCGCTCCTTGGCGTTGTTTTCACTTTCATAGTTCAAGGTTTTCTGATCACATCTTATTCTAATTTGTCACTCTCTTAATTTCATATGATTGCTCAATCTATTTTTGAAACAACTTTGACTTCTGTTTGTTCAGAGCAAACATGCACATTGACTTTTCACTTATCGCCAGCTCCAGATGGAGTAAGAGTCTACACTGAGCGACATTCCTACTGTCAACCCAGACTTTTTGTCTGGGAAGATACACAAACCATGTTGTTGACAGGTTGCAATATGAATGGACAGACAGTATTGGGAGATAAGTTGTCAGTTCGCACATGATGTGTCAGAAAATGTCAGTCTGGTAAAAGATTAAGACACAGACAGTAAAGTAATGAATGTGATTTTGGATCACAGAAAGCTACGTAATTGCTTCCGCACAGACTTTGTTGTGGTCAATAATTACAAGAAAGTAACATCTTGAAAGATGTTATCAGTGATAAATCTATAAAGTAGTGTGTTGTAAACATGATAAATACCCACGGGAGTAGCAAGACCTTATAAGGTAATGGAGTTTGAAAACAATATTTTATGGTGTCATGTAGAATGTATTAGGACCTACAAGCTGAGAGAGCCAGAAATTAAGACCAGATATCAGGGGCTTATTGCTACAGCAGTGAGCAACACAGAAGAACGACCTGATGACTTGGAAACCCTCTGGAATAAATTCAAGGATATCATAAAGACAGCTGCTGCAGAAGCATGCGGTGAAGTCCGACTTGGGAACCAGAGAAAGAGGACAACTTGGTGGACAGAGGAAGTCAAAGAGAAAATAAGAGAGAAGAAAATGGCATGGAAACAATACTTAGGAGCTAAAAACACAACAGGACAAATGGAAAAATATAGAGAATATGTGACACTCAGAACAGAAGCAAAGAACAAAGTGCTAGCAGCAAAACAGAAGTCCTGGGAAGAATTTGGAGAAAAGCTAGAAAAAGATGCACAAGAAAACCAGAAATTGTTCTATAAGACCCTAAAGAACATGAGGAAGGAAAAACAATGCACTCTCAAATTTATAAAGGACAAGCAAGGCAAATTGCTTACTGCCCCGAAGGAAGTAATGGAAAGATGGAAAGAATATTTCTCAGAACTCCTGGATGGTGAGCATGGTGAAGCATCGGAAATGATAACCACTAGCACAGAAGAGAAAACCAATGATGGTGAAGATGACATAAAGATGGAAGAACTGAGGGCAGCACTAGAGAAAATCAAGATGGGCAAAGCAGCAGGGCATGATGGTATAACACCAGAAATGGTTAAGTACATGGGAGCATCAGGCGACCTATTACTCTTAAAGGTCCTACAGGCAGCATGGTGCAACAAGACCATACCAAAGGATTGGGAGATTGCCATCATAACACCAATTTTCAAAAAGGGTGACAATCGACAATGTGGAAACCATAGAGGCATATCCCTTCTCAGTGTCCCTGGTAAAATCTACTCCAGAATCCTAGAGCAGAGACTCCGACGCCTAGCTGAGCCACAATTGGATGAGGTCCAGTGCGGATTCCAAGCAAACCGAAGTACTCAAGACCTAATCTTCACACTCAGACAGCTGAGTGAAAAGGCCCTTGAGTATAAGAGTGAGATCCATCTTTGTTTCATAGATCTGGAAAAGGCGTTTGACAGGGTCCCCTGGAGCAAACTTTGGGACTGTTTGGCAAGGAAGAATATTCCAGCACCTCTGATTCATGCTATACAGAGCTTCTACAAGCCTTGCAGAAATTATGTGAGGACAGCAAACCATAAGTCAGAAGAGTTCAGGACCACCACTGGTGTAAGACAAGGTGATATCCTATCACCTTACCTCTTCATACTCCTTATGGACGATGTCATCAAGGCATGTAAGGAGAGAACAAGAAAGTATTCAGTGGGGTACTGGAAGATGAGACAGGTCTATATTTTGGAGCTGGCATTTGCTGATGATGTTGCCCTGATTGCTAAATCAGAGGCACATCTCCAATCCAACCTGCAAGTCTGGAAGGAAGAGCTGGAGAAGAGAGGGATGGTCATAAGCAGCTCTAAAACAAAATCCATGGTGATATCACGAGAAGAAAGAAAACATCAGATTAAGTTGGGAGAACAGGTCCTGGAGCAGGTCGACCACTTTAAATATCTCGGAGCTATTATAGACCGAAAGGGAGGCATCAAAGAAGAGTTGGCCACTCGAAAAGCAGCGGCTGGGAGACTTTTTCAGGCCATAAATCGTGGATTCCTCAGCAAGAAAGAGGTTGGTAAGAAAACGAAGATGGCTGTATACCGCTCCACCTATGTCCCAGTCTTGACATATGGATGCGAGTCGTGGGCAATGACTACAACCCACAAAAGCCAGATCCAAACCTCAGAAATGAGGTATCTGAGGAAAGTGGTTGAAGTAACAAGAAGAGACATGGTCCGCAACCAGACGATCCGTCAAGGCCTAAAATCTCATCCGCTGCAGACCCAAATAGAACAGTCCCAACTAAGATGGTTTGGCCATGTCTGCAGAATGGGAGAAGATCGGCTACCACGACAAGCATGGGAAACAAAGAGCCAGGGATCCAGACCTCCAGGACGACCCCGAGTCCGCTGGGAGGACAACATTAGACAGTCTTTGAAGGACCGAGGACTGGAGTGGAACCAGGCCAGGAAGAAGACAGCTGATAGAATGGTCTGGCGCTCTGTCTTCCAAACCTCTACACCTCACGGTAGAAGGGGAACGACTAAGTAAGTAAGTAAGTAAGTCATGTAGAATGTTCTACATGAGAGGGATGGGGCTAAACTACTACCAATGTCAGACGCTTGTGTGATGGTTGGTTTGGCATGAAAATGCTAAGATAGACTTGCTGATTGGACTTCTCCTCAAAGTAGTAACCTGGGTGTGTGCGCGAAAATATTTGTTATGACCTAGCGCCTTGTAAGACTACTTCACTTCCAGTTTTGTCAAGGAGAGATCATACACAACCAAAATAAGAGCTTGTAAGAAGGTCACCCGATGTGGCCGACTCAGGATTAGGAGTAGCTGCTAACATTAAAGAGCGTAAAACTCCCATAATAATACTGACAGATCAAGCCTTATGACCCTCTTCAAGTGGACATAGTAGAAGGATAGACACTGTACAAGATGTACAGTCCAAAGCACCGGTGGGAACCAACGGCGGCTGAAGCAGATGCCAACTGACTCCACACTGGGAGCTAAGTAGCTAAGAAATGAAATCAATGAGCATTTTACAAGTTTTCCACCACAATATAAATCACCCAGTGATGTTAAATATCATCGCTTCATTATTCTAAACTACGTTATTTATTTTAAATCTTGTTAAACTCTAAGGGATTATTAAACCTGTTTATCTGTAACTTTAAAGCTACAACTGGATTAATCACTATTGAGTGAATTGTATGCCTGCACCAGTATGACTCATAATGTTTTAAATACATAAACATAAAAGAGCTATTAGATTAAGACTTTACTGAATCATTTCATTTGGAGACTCAGACAATGCGAGCAAATTTCTTTTCCTCACAGACGGGGCAGGAAGATAAATAATTCATGACAGCTTAGATGGTCTCAGTTGTTATGCTTAATTTCTTAAAATTCCTGTGAGGATCCCTGAAATAGAAGCATCATTGTTCTATTTATATCTCTACCAAGAGTCATCTTTAGCGAAGGTTGATGACTTTTGAATACCCTCATCATTATACTCTAAGTTTGGCCAAGGTTGACCACTCCTGCAGAGCAGGGGAGACAATCCTGTGACATCAGTCTCCCTTCAGAAAATGTTGAAGGGTATGAATGCTAATTGCTTCTGTAGCATGCTGGTTATATACACAACAGGTGCATCCTATTATTGTCTATCCCTGCTAGTCTTACGTTTGGTACAAACTTCCAACAGTCTTAGCCTTGATGATTCATCTATTGAAGTGTCATTATCTAATAGGCAGTCATCATTGTCCTTAGTATCTCTTCCATATCCAGTGTCCACACTGTAGGTGCTCTCCAAGCTAATCTGCCAGCTCTCTCATTGCCCCTTAGCCCTGCATGACTAGGACAGTAGATCCACCAGTTCCTGAAGATTCGAGGCTTCTATGGATATTTTCCATTCATGCCATAACCATAAATTAATATTAGACAAACATAAAGGTATGTTTTCAGGCACTCGTAAGAAATAAAGAAGTAGAACACTTAGACAACAGAAAAACAACAGACGTGAGTAAGCCACTCACGTCTGTTGTTTTTCTGTTGTCTAAGTGTTCTACTTCTTTATTTCTTACGAGTGCCTGAAAACATACCTTTATGTTTGTCTAATATTAATTTACTGTTTACAGGCCTCGGGTTTCCCTTCCTTATGTGTTATTAATGCCATAACCATCCATTCTGGACCTTACAAAGCATGGACTGAGAGTCTGATACAATGACTGCCCTAGTTGATGAAGTTTCAGACAGCCACTTCAGAGCAGCAGTAGATGCCTGAGTAGCAGCAGTAGATGCCTGAGTTCTCGATTCTCATGCAACTTTTCTGTTGTGTTAGCATTGACCTGTTTGTGTTATTGTTATCATCATTCATTATTTTCTTTTTCGCTCACAATGGAGCACGGAGCTACCACTGCAGCTGGTCCCCTTGCAGGAAGCCTCCACAAAGCTTTCTTGTTGTGGTAGTTTCTGTAGTAATTTGTTTTACAGGATGAGGTAGCCAACCCCTAAGCATACCTCATACCTGAGCGAGATGTGGTTCTATTCTTTCTGTGTTTCATGAGAGACCCCCTGGTAACTACATAGGACATTTGTTGATCTGCCAGGCTAGAAATGATGTGCAAGCACGTGAAAAATCTTTTTTCTTCTTCTTCTTTCTTGATTTATTTACTGTTTGTGTGATTATTGCATAGCGGTTTGAACTGATTATTCATATCGAATCTAAGTGCATGTGCTGTGAGCCAGAGTCCTGTCATATTGTGTTTCTGTATAATATCTGTTGCCTCCTTCTATACATCTTAGGTTATGAACAGATTTTGTTTCATTGACAGTATTTCTTTCTTGATTGATGGTACTAACTTTTTCTCATTAAAGTTGAGCTGAGCTATGGACTCATACTGTTTCATTGAGAAACTCTTGGATTAATTTATTGATGGCCGTAATCTGTTCCCATTAAAGTTAGGTTAGGTTATGGAATAATTTTACTTCATTGAGAAAATTATTTTTATTAATTTATTGTTGGCACTTCCTAATGTTATTTTCAAACTGAAGTTTGACTAGGCTATAGAATCATTTTGTTTCATTGGCAGAATTATTGGATTAATTGATTGAATTAGGTAATTTGTTCTCAGTAAAATTGTGTTTGGTTTTAGAATGAATTTGCTTCAATGACAAAATTATTTGATTAATTGATTTATGGTGCCGCATTGTAGGTCATGGCGGTCTCTGAAGAAAGAAAGACAGAATAGATCTACTGCACACTCGGGAATGTCATAAGGCAACATACAGTATATGAGAGTTTGCATTGAGCTGGGCTATGGTTTGGCCATTTCTGCAGAATGGGAGAAGATCGACTACCACGACAAGTACGGAAAACTAAGAGCTAGGTATCCAGACCTCCAGGATGACTCAGGGTCCGCTGGGATTGGACAATCTCTGAAGGACCGAGGACTTGAATGGAATCAGGCCAGGAGGGAGACAGCCGATAGAATAGTACCCACTCTCTATTCCAAACCTCTGCACCTCACGGTAGAAGAGGAGTGACTAAGTAAGTAAGCATTGGGCTGGTAATCTGTTAATGTTAATCAGAATCAACGTCATTGCACTCCGGGCAAACCCATAGGTTTTTAGTCTCTCTCAGCAAATGTCGAAGTGAATGAATGCTAATTGTTCCTGTTGCACACTGGTTGTATACACAGTGGATGCGTCCTCTCATACGTCCATCCCTTATTATATTAATAAATTAATTAAGTAATATTATGAGAGGCTGGTAATCTGATCATGTAAAACTAATTACCACAGAAACGACTCCTGCTGGAGCGTGTGATTGCATGGTACAGGCTTCGTGCAAAGAGACCAGCAACAGTGGTAGCTGCATGCTCCGTAAGGAGCTCAAATGAAAATGATGATGATTGGATGCCCTAATTTATTCCCATTAAAGTTAAATTAGGCTGTATTATGATTTTTGTTTCTTTGACAAAATTATTTCTTTTTCGTTCGCCCTCAGACTTCCATATTAATGATTCTACGTATTAAAGGCAGTAGTCAGCTCAAGGTTCCTGACATCTCCAAACAGTTTTTAATTTTTTGATTAATTGACATTTTTAATTTTAGATGATGGACATGGTTAATCCAAAAATGAAAGGAAAGATAACTCTCAGTGATCTGAAGGCTTGCAAAATGACTGACATTTTCTTTGACACATTCTTCAACCTGGACAAGTTCTTGGAACATGAGCAGAGAGATCCTTTCGCAAATGCCAGGGTAAGACTCTCTTTGTGGTTTGTAGTAAAGATTTGATTTTTTTTCATGTGTATTGTGAGTTTTGATTCTGTTTTGTTTTAAAGTTTTGATTTTCTCTGTGTATTTATTACAGTTTATTTTCTCATTTTGTTTCGAAGATTTGATTCTCTCTGTATTTTGTGTTTAAGATTTGATTCCCCGTTTTCTTTTAAAGATTTAATTCGCTGTTTTTGGTTAAAAATTGTATTTTGTTTTGTATTTTAAATTTGATTTTTTCTACATTTCATGTTAAAGATTTAAACTCTGTTTTGTATTAAAAGGTTGTATTCCTTTCTGTGCTTTATGATAAAGATTTGATTCTGTTTTGTGTTAATATATAATAGATATTTGATTCTGTCTACATTTAACTCTATCTATTTTATGTTATAAATCAGATACTCCTTGTGTTTTGTTGTTACACATGTCATTATTACAGACATAGTAATTTGTTTTTATATGATGTCTTACGCTTAACCTCTTATTAGTGACCTTTTGCAGTATGCCTCAGTGAGCAGTAGTTCTGTTTTTTAGAACGGGAGTGAGACAGGGATGCCTCTTGTCTCCTTATCTTTTCTTACTTGCAATAGATTGGGTTATGAAAACATCAACGTCACACAACAGAAATGGAATCCAGTGGAATCTGACTAAACAGCATGATGATCTAGATTTTGCAGATGACTTGGCTCTTCTGTCCCATAACCATAATCAGATGCAAGACAAAATGAATATGCTCGATGAGAGGTCACAGCAAGTGGGCCTGAAAATACATAGGGAAAAGACAAAGATTATGAGAATAAATGCAAGAAATGATAACAAGGTTGAACTTGAAGAAACACCACTAAAAGATGTAGAATCGTACACATATCTTGGCAGTAATATAGACAAAGTTGGAGGGACAGACAGTGATATCAAAATAAGAATACAAAAAGCAAGAGGAGCTTTCATTGCATTGGGAAACATATGGAAAACAAGAGAAATCAAGTCCAATATGAAAATAAGAATCTTCAACTCAAATGTCAAGTCAGTCCTATTGTATGGCTCTGAAACATGGAAAACAACAACCAAAAAGCTACAGACTTTCATAAACGGGTTTTTGAATAGAAGGACTGAAATGGTATGACAAGGTTACCAATGTAGAATTGATGACAAGAACCAGACAAGTGCCAGTGGAACAAGAGTTGAGAAGAAGACGCTGGCGATGGATAGGACACACATTGAGGAAACCTGTTGATAGCATTACAAGGCAGTCCTTGTTCTGGAATCCACAGGGAAAGAGAGGCAGAGGTAGACCAAAAAATACATGGAGAAGAGAACTGGAAACAGAGGTGAAAATGTTGAGGAAAACATGGAAAGAACTTGAGCAGATGGCACGGGACAGGAAGACTTGGCATGTGTTTGTTGAAGGCCTTTGCTCCTTGGGGAGCTAAAGGGTATTTAGTTGAGAATTTGTTTTTACATGATAAGTTTGCCAGCCTTATGCTTAACCTCTTATTGGTGACCCTTTTACAGCATGCTTCAGGGAGCAGTAGTTCTGTTCTTTGTTTGTCTCATCAGAGATTCCTAGTAACTACACAGGGCATAATACCGTCATGTACTTGTTCTAAAACAGGATATCCTGTAAGCAATACATGTGATACTTCTTTATAACCCTGTATGTTCTTATTCTTCTTCTTCGTTCACCCTCAGACGTCAACTTGAATATGTTCGAAGAAAGCAGTGGTCAGTCTGAGGCTGTTGACATCCCCCATACAGCTTTTCTAGGAATGGTACTGGTGATGGGAATTTAGCTGATAAGGCAGAAGGCAAGCGTGCTGCAAGAAAGGCCAGAATGCACAGCAACACTACTATCGACTCTAACCATGTGTGCCTCGTATGTGGCAGGGCCTGTAGGGCTAAAATAGGATTAATTAGTCACATGAGATCACGGCACAGATGTGTCACAACTCAAGTCTGAAGCTGTCGCCATCTTCGCTTGCGATGGGCAACTATTATTATTATTATTATTACTGGTGATGGCCATATGCGCTTTCTCTGTTCCTCATATGTTAGGCACATTTGAAGTAGATGCTCAGCAATTATTTTATCGGTGCACGAGTAGGATACACAGGCAGCTCTTATTATTATTTGTATTTTTTTTTTTTTAAACAGGATCCCAACACAGACTTGATGGAAGAGAGTGACTGGAATACATATGCTGAGGAAGAGTATGACAATCTTGTTGCAGATGAAGGGAGTGCTGAACTGGATAATAGGTCAAGGTCATTTGATGTTGTTTGTGTTTGTCTGTTTACTCCGTCTGCTTGTCTCTGAACTTTGTTCATCTCTAAAGCATCTCTACACAGATGGATATGCATGGAGGCATATCTGGAGTCATCTTTATATGACCACCAGCTATGCACAATGCTACAGTATATGTACGTGGAAGTGAACCTATGTCTATGAGGCTAATTACATCCTCGTTGACTTTTGAAATCATCCACACACTTCCAGGGATTCCCCCTGTGGTGAAACTTGTTGAGAACCCAGCATTGCACACTAAGCTTGGAGAAGTCACTTGAGCCCCAGGCGTAATTGTTTGGTTTTGACTCGGTTGACTGCATGCAGAAGGATCTCGCTATGGACCCAGTGATAGGCAGGGAAGCTGATAAGTGGCTCTGAGCAGGACGTGAAAATTCCTTGGAATAGCCCAGAACCAGAGTACAGTATTTTAGCTCTGCATAGTTGGAGAGCCCCCTGGATAGTGGGGAATGCACCGTATGCCACGCACTTCTTACTCCTAGCTTGGGACCAGATGTGATCATCCTTTAAATGCAAGCCAAGCTGGAGAAACTGGAGCTCATGACTTCAACTCAACACGTTTCGGAATGGCAGAAAAGCCACAGGAAAAGCCCAGATCTACAGTGTAGATAATACCAAGGAGTCTTCAACTTGGTATTGGCTGCTAAAGAGCAAGAAGCTCAACAGCCCTAGTTGAACAACAACACAGATGGATAAGCAACAAAGGCAACAGAAGATGGAGGTCGAGGAATGTTGCTGAACTTAAGTACTGGTACACGAGAAGGCTGTCAGTGGCAACAGGAAAGTTCTCAAGTAACTTTATAGCAGAGGCCTTGAAAGCTGCAGCAGAGGTCCTAATGACAGAGCAAAGCACCGAGAGACAAGTTGCTTTCTTTACAGATGTGCTGTCAGTAATTGCAATGCTGAAGAGCAAGATAAATGCATACCTGGATGACCTAAGAGTAGTACTCCACAAACTGAACCAGCGATTCAAAAGAGTTGTAGTACAATGGATCCCATCTCATTGCAACATCTCCGGCAATGAAAAAGCTGATGGATTGGCAAAGGAAGATGGAAAGCTACCTCAGCCTGATAAAAATTTAATTTTCGAGGAGGCAAAGAGTTTTATCAGAAGCAAATACATGAAGAAATGGGAAGCAGAGCATCCAGACCACACAAAAAATTATGCATATTACAAACTCAGCAGAAGAGAACAAGTGGTGATCTTCAGACTCCGCACGGGTCACAACCTGCCAATATTGACTTGCTGGTAGTTCATCCAGTTCTCTTCTGACTTATTCCACTCTTCCCTTTTGAATATATTTTCAAGTTTGATCCCCTGCTTGATCGTTGCCTCTGCCTGTGCCATCCATGACATCCTTCTCTTTATTCTTGCTCCCTTAATGTCATCTATGTTTCCTTGCAGTGGGTAACATTTGTCTGTGGTTACTCGCATATAGGCTTTTGCCTCGGCCATTGCATATCTGGATCTAATAGACAGCACTCCAAGCATGTACTTCATTATCACAATGGGGGTATCTCACGAGCACCCCAAGACTATGCGCATCCCTTCATTTTGAATGCGTTCAAGCCATTCACATTGTGTTACTGACAGCGTGAGTATTCCAAGTCCATACTCAATGACCGATATGACCAGCTGATGATAAAGAAGAAATAGTAATCTCTGCTCCAGATGTGCTGTGGCCATTATTTTAAGGGCTTTGAGACCTCTCGTCATTTCTGTATGATGTGATCAACATGATGCTCATACGATAACCCATGATCGAATGTTACTCCAAGGTATTTCAGCTTGTCTTGCCTTTCAATTATCATTGAGAGTAATATCTCGAAGGTCTGCTTTCACTATGGAGTTGCAGGAGCACCACATCACGCAGGCCTTGTTGGGACTGACTTTGGAGCCAATTTCCTCACACCAGTTAAACACCTCCTGTAGTTTCCCATGTATGAAATTAACCATTCCTGTCTGTCATTCTGTAAATGAGTATGTCATCAGCAAAAGTCCCCATCAAGGCCAGCTCCTTGACGTGGAGATGGGGCTCAAGTACAGCCATCAGCGGCTGAAAAACCAAGACTGGCCAGGCCCTCCTAGACTCGAGCAAGACCACAGTCTGCCCTAGCAAGTCAAGGTGCTGAAGACGGAGGCAACCAGCCAAGAGGCGCACCACAGCAATCAGGATGCCACGCATTAGCGCTATGGGAAGTATGCCTATATCTGCAAAACGTTATGGCACTCGCCCTGTGACTGACACCCAGGCAGGCGCAGTGCCGGGCCCTCTGCCTCGGAAGGGCCCAACCCCTACTACTGGGGGTCCTTCTCAATTGCCCCGGGGAGCCAGGAGGCATGAGAATAGAGCTACTGGCCAAGCAAAGAAAAGACCATTTAAAATAATGCACTGGAATGCTGAAGGCGTCAATAGTAAAAAAGACGGCTACAGCAAAAAATTAGAGCTCGAAAATATCTTGAATGAAGAGCAAGTAAATGTATGTTGCTTGCAAGAAACCCACCTCAACAAAGACATAGCCTTCAAAATCAGAGGCTACCAGTGCTACCGATCTGACCGAATAGACAGGCGAAAAGGTGGAATACTGACACTCGTGAGGAATAACATCAGTGCATGTCAGCTTGAAACATATATGGAGGGGGCGGAATACCAGATGCTTCATCTCAGGACAGAAAGTTCAGAATTCCACCTGCTCAAACTACTACTGTCCGAGCGACCGCCCACTGGCACTAGATACAATCCCAGCAAAAGAAAGACTGATTGTATGCGGAGACTTCAACAGCCACTCACAGAGCTGGGGCTATGATCACATGGACAGGAGAGGTGAGGAGCTTGAAAACTGGCAGGATGACAATGGGCTTATCCTGATTAACCAGCCAATCGACCCACCAACCTTCTACTCGAGATCATGGCACACCACCTCTACACCAGACCTGGCATTCCACTCACCCAGCTTGGAGTGGAACACCACACGCGTTGTAGGGAAACAACTTGGAGGCAGCGACCACCGGCCAGTCTTCCTAATTGTGGAAAATGAACTTGTCAAGGAGAGCAGCACTCTCTCTAGGTGGAACTACAAGAAGGCAGACTGGACAATGTACCAGCATCGTACTAGTATACTGGCTAGAGATCTGACTGTAGACAAAGACATCAATAAGCTAGTTGATGAATTCAGCAGATGCATATTACAGGCTGCTCGTGAAACAATACCTAGAGGGGCTCGTAAGCACTACAAACCATATTGGAATAGTGAACTAGAGCAGCTGCACAACGACGTGGAAACATCTCGAAAGCAGGCAGAGACCAGTCCATGCCAAGAACACCACAATAACTACCAGCAAGCTAAGGCCAAATTTCAAAGGGCCAAGTTGCAGGCCAGGCGAAGAAGCTGGAAGGAGAAAACAGAGTCCTTGAACTTTGAAAGAGATACGAGGAAACTGTGGAAGCTGGTAAAGCAACTTAACGATGAAGGTACAGAGAGAAACTCAAGGATTGCTCTGTACAAAGATGGAAACATCCTCATGGGAAAACAGGCAGCTGATCACTTTGCAGACTCCTTTGCTAAAGACAACAACATCAAAGTTAGCCCAGAGAAGCAACAGGAGACTCGTGAGAAACAACACGCAGGACGAGATGGAACCATACCTGAAGTTATGGAGGCACCAATCACATTCAGAGAACTGGAGCTTGCAATATCCAAATTGAAAATGAGAAAGTCGCCAGGAGTTGATGGAGTGTCCAATGAAATGATTAAGAACTTGGGAACCGCAGCAAAAACAAAGCTGCTGCAGATCTTCAATATCTGTTGGAACTCAGGCAGAGTTCCACAGACCTGGAGGGAAGCAATCATGATACCACTCCTAAAACCAGGAAAAGACAGTTCCACTGCCTCCAGCTACAGACCAATCAGCCTTACAAGCTGCCTCTGCAAAACAATGGAACGTATCATCAACCTCAGGCTACAGTGGTACCTTGAAAGTGAAAACCTTCTTGTACCACAGCAGGCGGGCTTTAGGCAGTGTTATTCCACCGAAGATCAGGCAACTTACCTTTCCCAAGAGATTGAGGATGCGTTCCAAGATAAGAAACTGGTACTAGCAGCATGGATAGATCTAAGAAAAGCATTTGACAAGGTTTGGAAAGAAGGGCTTCTGAAGAAACTGAGAAATTGTAGAGTGAATGGTAAGATGTACAAATGGGTGAAAGCATACTTGCATAACAGAAGAGCCCGAGTACAACTAGATGGCCTCAAGAGTAAGAAAATTCTACTGCGTCATGGCGTTCCTCAGGGAGGGGTTCTGTCCCCCACACTTTTCCTAGTCTACATCAATGACCTGGTTGCTGAACTACCACATGGAATGAAAGTGGCAATGTACGCTGATGACCTGGTAATATGGTGCACAGATGAGCATGCAACAGTGGCCACCAAACTGCTACAAAGAGCTATAGATGCCTTAACCTCATGGGCAAATAGATGGTGTGTCAGCATCAACACAGACAAGTGCAGCACTACGCTCTTCACCCTCTCTCCCAAACAAAAAGCTGGTGTCATCAAGATAAACAAAGAGCTCCTGAGAGAAGATAAACAACCCACCTATCTCGGAGTTACATTCGATGATAGGCTGACATGGAAGCAGCACATCAACAAGGCAGCAACAAAGGCCAGGAGGAAGCTAGCCATCCTGAGAAAACTAAGTGGAACCACATGGGGAGCCAGCGGGAAAATACTTAGTAAAGTTTACCAGCAGGGCATACGACCACACCTGGAATATGGGTCAGCTGCGTGGTGTCCAGCATCAAACACCACATTACAAGAGCTAGATAAGGTGCAAAACCAGGCGCTTAGGGTCATCACGGGGGCAATGAAATCAACGCCTATAGTGGAGATGGAGAAAATGGGGAGGATACAAGCACTGAGAGAACGCAGAGACACGAAAGTGCTAACACAGGCAGAAAAGTTCCTCTGTATGCCGAGCCATCCAATGAAGGACAGATTCCAAAACCTAGCAATGGGGCGACTGAAAAGAAGCAGCTTTATCCACCAGGCCAAACGATTTCGTAGACAAACCTCAGACCTGCCTGAAGTTAACAGCCCTCTAAAGTCTGTGCCAGAACAAACCCCTTGGAGAGAGGAGCATGGACTACCAGTACACATCCACACAAAAGTGAAAGGAATATTCGACAGGGATGAACAGAACAGCGTGCAACGTAGGACAGTCACTCTCAGTTTCCTGGATGATAAATACCCACAGGACCTCTGGGTCCGAGTATACACGGATGGGTCAGCACAGAATGCAGTAAAGAATGGAGGAGCAGGAGTGTACATAGAATACCCAAACAACACTAGGGATACGGTCAGAGTACCAACGGGGAAATTCTGTAACAACTATGATGCAGAAGTCCAGGCAATCAAGGTGGCAACTGAGAAACTACTGAACACCAATCTCGGTCCACAGCCTGTAGTATTCCTGACAGATGCAAGATCAGCACTCCAAGCACTTCAGTCCAGAAAATTGCCAGTTATACAGGCCCTACTTTCTGAACTGTGCAACCAGCGCAGGGTCGCCATGCAGTGGATACCGTCTCATTGTGGAATACCAGGAAACGAGAGAGCAGACGGACTGGCTAAAGAAGGTGCTGCAGACGAACAACCGGATGTACCAGTTACATACCATCAGAAGAAAAAGATGATCAAATCTATCAGAAAGCCACCAACATCAACGCAGGATGACTACCAAGCTATGAACAGATCAGAACAAATAGTCATTCTGCGCCTCAGAACAGGACACAACCGCCTCCGCAGCCACATGTATACTAAATTCAAGATTGGCAATTCAGCCATGTGTACATGTGGACAGGCACCCCAGACAGCGGAGCACGTACTGCAAGATTGCCCCGAATATGATATATTGAGGCAAACCCACTGGCCCAGAGAAACAACACTGGAAGCAAAACTATATGGACCCCTGTATGAACTACAAAAGACAGTGAAGTTTATACAAGAAACAACATTGCAGATATAGACAATATATTTCAAGCGAACGAAAGAAGAAGAAGAAGAATCAGCAAAAGTCCATGTTGGCTGAATGGTGGCTACTTTTACTGTGTATATATTAAACAGCACTGGTGATAGTGGAGAACCCTGGGGTAGTCCTGGGCAAATGCGCATTGGTTCTGATGTCCATGTTCCCAAGTGAAATGCCACTGATCTCTCAGTTAAGGCAGCTGCTATCCATCTTGTTAGCTGAGGGTTAAAACCACAAACCCTTACACAGTTCATTAAGGTTTCAAAGTTCACATTGTTATAAGCATCCTCTAGGTCATTTACCCTGGAACCCCTCGTATACATCTTAAGCAAAAGTTCAGCATTACTGTATGTTACTTTCATGGGCCTATAGCTTCTGAGGGTATCAAGTAGGATCTGAGCATTTTCGAGGTGATTAATTATTTTTCTTGCTACTATCTTTTCTAGTAGTTTAGTAGATGTCTTGCAGTGTGATAATTATAAAGCTGTTGAGAAGTGTGGGATCTTTACCAGCTTTAGGAAGTGGCCATAGGTATGTGGTAGGGTGGGCGAGATGATGATGATGATGATTATATTGTGATATGTTTGATCACTCTCTTGTCACACTCGCACCGACCCGAACAACAATAAAACTCTTGATTCTGGAGGCAGGGGCTGTATTTATTTTTACAACCCTATCAGTGACACTTAAACACACGAAGCAAACATTAAACAAGTAAACTAGCGAACATAACAAAACAAAACACCCAACAGTGCCCGATTGCTAATCTGAAGAAGCAAACAAAGCAACGAATAGTTAAAATCATAGTAGTTAAATAATCATACTCTCACCTGCCAAACAGTCCTTCCACGTGTACTACCTGACACCCTCAACTATCACACACGCACACACTCATGTGTGTCATCCAGTGCGACTAGTATGGTGTTGTGCATGAGGCTGGCAACCTCACCATGTAACACAGATTGCTACCGAAACCACTACTGCAAGGGCACACTCTCAGCTATCACACACACACACACTCATGCATGTCGTCCAATGAGACTAGTATGGTGTTGTGCATGAGGCTGGCAACCTCACCGTGTAACAGATTGCTACCAAAACTACTACTGCACGAGCATCTGAATGCTTCATACGGATGAAACCACACTGGTGGCCCCATGCTCCCACAGGAGCGGAGAAGAGAAATATATATCTCCAAGTGAGCCCACGTGCTCTCACAAACCATTCTTCACATAACCATAATTAAATAATAATAAAATGGACATAAAATAATATTCTTCAACTACATGTACATCAAATACTCTCAGTAATAAGAGTAAACCACCACCTCGAACTGATCCATCCCAATATTCGTCACTGCCCTCTGAACATGTCGTAAGTGGCGACTGGTGCGCCTGGTAACAAGCGTGTCGTATACGACCCCTGATGAGACTGAGAACTCATCACATGAAACACATCGTTACCGTCACCGAAACAAACACAGCAATAGCATCAAAATGCTTATTGTGGGCCTGTAATGGACACCAGCTGCATTGGTGTTTCCATGCTCCGCCGGGAGCAAACAGAGAAACACCTGTCTCAACGTGCCTTACGCCTAACGCACGCTCTCCAGAAATCTAAATACACATTCTCACTTCAAAGTAACCCATAAATATATACAGTAGAATAATCAATCATCGTGAAATACGCTCAATTACTTTTACATTAAAGAAATAAAATATAATTATTCTCGACTTAAACCAAACTGGAACTAAATACACAACGTGTCACATGGCGTAACATTTACGCCGCTTTTTATACAGTCCTCGCCACGTGGGTGCCATCTTGCTATTGTTAATCTTATCTAAATTCCAGTGAAGTAGCATATATCTGCCTTTCTGATGAATGAAATAATCGCTCTTAAACTTTCACATCTATCTATCTATCTTTTTATCTCATTAAACATTAAAATAGCCACATCGATATTATTTCAGAATTATATAAAACTAATGCTAATTTAAATTAACTCACGTGTCATGTCTTTGTGTTCTTCTGCTTACCCACACAGGGCGCCTTGTTTCTCTCTCTGGGCGGTTCTTGCAGAAATCGCTCATTCGCCGGTGTCGCAAAATTGGTTTCAAGTCATTGCAAACGGGTTCATGTAGAGTTATAAACCCGTCAACGATCGATTGACCGCTTTCAAAATGGCGGCGTATCAGCGAAATGTGTATCAGACAGAGGAAATCGCCAACGATAAATAAAAGCAGAAGGGAATCATTATTAAAAGGATTTTACATTTTAGTACAGGGAAGGATTGTGTATAACTGCATATAAGAAGGAACGGTAGGAAGTTCTCATTTACGGAGATATATACGTATTACGGCTGCCCACAGTTACACGGAAAAGCATGTAAACCCACTTCTGTTTTAAATATTAAAATCAACAAATAACAGTTTGGGAAATTACATGGATAGGAAGGTAGAGAATTATCAACTGTATAAAACTAGATAAGATGGAACAATATGGATATTATATATGCCGAGAATGAGAAAGGCAAAATTTCAGTCGACGCACAGATCGGCTGAAATCGCTGTTCGGGAAGGATTTTTCAGGCCTAGGTTTAAGCTGTGACGTCAGTACCCTCTGATACATCCGCGCTATACGTATATAAAGCGTATCGGTAAACTGAGACACAGACAACGAAAGAGGTTTGAGACAGACTGGAGGCAGAGTTTCGCCACTACCCATGAATTGTGAGCGGATCGCCAGAAACATTTTTCAGTCCAGTATCTGAAGTCTGAGGGTAAGCGAAATTATGATAACTACCGTGTATAATATTTTTTATTTCAGGTTCATATAGAATTCACAAAATATGCCTGTATAATATTCATTGATATAATGTATTGTTATTTTGAATATGATTTAAACATGTGCTTTGTGGATGATTGTTGTTTGTACTAAAAGGTATTCAAACTAGCCCCACAGCCAAATAGAAAATATTTATTATATTAAATGATGTATCTCGTCGATATTAAATGCTTTATCGCTTACGAAGATAAAGGCAGTCCCATGACCAGAGATTGCCATAGGGAAATGAATTGTATACCGCGTTTACGAGGTTAAGGTGACTAGTCCCCTTCCTCGATGCCTTTTCCTTCCCTAGTTTGAGCGCACAACTTTGTGCCCATTTACAGCTGGTAAACTGGAGTGTTCCCCAGCCAGTTTCAATTCCAAAACTATGTAATTGTACTACCGAAGGAAGCAACCTGATCACGTGGTCACTCACTTTATTTGTTTATGTATTGGTTTTGGGTAGATGCTAAGAATAGCATCAGTATTTGAATTTGTACTTGATATGATTTGGAAGGATCAAGTTATAGATCAGAAAAGGATGTATGGGAGCAGAATAAACCAGATGATGTTTATTACAGATATGTTAATATTAATTCTGTATCACTGAAATGATGTTACTTACTATGATTGTATAACGGTGACATCTGATGACTGACTGGTCTGACATCTGTGCTAGTCAGCTACAAGTCTAGCCAGATACTAGCCAAGGCTGATATGATGTTTCAGGTTCCATGAAATAACTCAAACCGGACTGTCAAGTATCAGAAGCCTGTGTTGTTCATCAGAGGCAATCCCACAACAGTGCAGGACCCCAAAGAGTGAACTTCAACTGGTTATTGGCATCCCTACAGCTGGGTCTACCAAGTCTGATATTTACAAAGGACAGTTCAGTGTCAGCATTGTCAAGTTGAAAGATAAGTGTCCTGTTTGACACTGACCACCTATACATGTGAAACAGCAAATAGTTGAAAACAATAATTAACCATACAGAAACTCAGTCAACTGATGACAGTTATCCTTAAATTCAAAGGACTAATAACAGTGATTTCAGTAACTTTATTATTTAAGATCTTGAAGTCTAAACAGACAATAATAGTAATTGTGTGACTTAATTTTATATATATTTATATATTTCAATGCTCTGTTCCAACTAGCAGTAATAGAATATTAGTGTAAATATTAAAACATTTTAACTGTACCTGAGGAATTATTCACTTATTACATCTGTGGTCTCAGTGAATGTTCATTTTATTATCCCCTAGAATATAATTAATCATAAGATAGTCACAGGGAGGAGACGCCTTAAATCCTGGTACTACTTCTTACCAACTGGGCCAGGGTTTTCACAGTCTGACTATTTTTATGATAACAATACACCAGTGCTTATTTCTAAGACTGGGGTATTACTTGTAAGACCAGAACTCTTTACTGGCATACTCTTACATAAGTAAACAATTTTATATAACCTCCCGCTACAGCCGGCTAGGCGCTTCTTATATAGGCCCTATGGCGCATCACTCACTTACTGCGCGCTGGGCGTATTAATCTTGGCTACTTAAATATCACACGCGATTATCGCTTTAGGAATAGCGAAAACACAAATAAAACCTACAGCTATTTAATATAACCCACGAATATCAAATATGACTCACAACTATACACCACAATTAATTTCTAGGCATTATTATGGCCTAATTACATATATTCTATTTCAGATTTTTCACAACCCAGGCTCGCGCTGTCACGTGAGCTGACAGTCACGTGGGCCGACCGAAAATATATGGGCGACAAACATGCCTTGAACTGAAGTGGGGGTGGGGCCTCAGGGATGTCTTCCCGGCCCCATCACATATCTCCCTCCTGATTTTGTTGTCGTCCCGACAACATCACTACCTCTGGCGCTTCGACTGTAGCCTCTTAGATCGTTGGTGCTGCGTATGACTCTTTCTTTGCGGCGATGCTTTGGGCTGAGCTTCTGTCATAGGTCCAGCCCGGCTGGGGACTGTCTTGGTTGACATGTCCCTAGTTGTGCTTTGTCGGGCTGGCAGTTGCTGTGGTCTAGAAGATTCGCCTACTTGTGCCGCGTCGCTGCTGGCTTGTGACATCTGCTTGCCAGTGCATGTAGCTGTCGAATCTGTAGGGGGGTTGCTCCTGATGTGCTTGACACTCGTTTTGCGTGGACGGTGCCCCACATTCCCCACTATCTGCTTTTTATGTGTCTCCTCCTCTGAACCTTGATGCGCACTCCCTCCTATCTGTTTAGGACGGGTTTCCTCCCCTGCACGACAACCAGTTTTCTCGGCGCCCTTAGTGTGACAGTTGTCATGGCCATCTCTTGGCTTGCGCCCTAAAGGCAACCTGGTTGTGACAGTACGCTTCGGGAAAGAGCTCCTTGAGGGACAGGTAGATATCAAGTGTTCAGTGGACTTGCATCGAAAACATCTCTTCGGAAGTGGGCCTTGAGGGCACTTGGCTGCCATGTGGTCTGACAGGTCTCCACAATTGTAGCATCTTATCTTTCTGGGCTTCCTCTGTGCCATGGGTCGCCCCCTGCTGCCTTTACACTCTTGACCGCCAATGCCGCATACATAAATTGCTTCCATGCCCTGGACCGATGGTTTGCTGTCAAACTCTACTCGTTCATTCCTCGCCAGACTCCGGAATCCCTTTCTAAAGATCTTGGTCTGATGTACGAATACATCAATACCTCCATCATCTGGCGTGATGAACCCCCATCCCCTGTGGACACTATACCACTTGCACATCCCTTTTCGCCTTGTCGGTGCCACTGCGTTTTTCGGTGCTGTCAGCTCACAGCTTTCCTTGACGACAGCCTGACTCTCACATACAAGAAGGGCTAGTTGCGGTTCCTGTGGACACACCTCCTCGTCTTGCGTTGGCTGTTCCCGCGGACACACCTCCTCGTCTTGCGTTGGCTGTTCCCGCGGCTGGCATGGTGCTCTCTTTCTCTGCACCTCCTCTTGTGCTGGCGAACTGGCCTCTGACATCTGTGCTATCTGGGACTTTAGGAAGGATAATTCTGCTCTGAGTGCCTCCTTCTCCTTCTGAACTTCTGCACTTGCTATCTGGACCAGTGTCTCAGGCTTTTTACTTTCACCATAAACAGCATATTCCCAAGGGAAATTCCTGGTCATCTCACTGACTGGTGGTTGCTCGCTGTAGGCTCTTTCTATTATCTTGAGTAGCTGCTCAGGGCTGGCCTTGGCTCCGCCATGTATCCGTAATTCTCTAGATACCCATGGTGTCCACGCGGCTTCCACATCTTCCACAAACTCTTGCCAAGTGGGACTCCCCTCTCCACTAAATAACCTTATCTCTGGCTCCTTCACGTACACTACCTTCACAGGCGCATTAGCCATCTTGCTGCAGGAATGCACTGCTGGGTGTTTACAATATTTGTTCGTTTGCTGTTTGCTCAGTGTCACTGTCTGCCTTACCCTGTCGATGACGCCAATTGTGGTAGGGTGGGCGAGATGATGATGATGATTATATTGTGATATGTTTGATCACTCTCTTGTCACACTCGCACCTACCCGAACAACAATAAAACTCTTGATTCTGGAGGCAGGGGCTGTATTTATTTTTACAACCCTATCAGTGACACTTAAACACACGAAGCAAACATTAAACAAGTAAACTAGCGAACATAACAAAACAAAACACCCAACAGTGCCCGATTGCTAATCTGAAGAAGCAAACAAAGCAACGAATAGTTAAAATCATAGTAGTTAAATAATCATACTCTCACCTGCCAAACATTCCTTCCACGTGTACTACCTGACACCCTCAACTATCACACACGCACACACTCATGTGTGTCGTCCAGTGCGACTAGTATGGTGTTGTGCATGAGGCTGGCAACCTCACCATGTAACACAGATTGCTACCGAAACCACTACTGCAAGGGCACACTCTCAGCTATCACACACACACACACACACACACTCATGCATGTCGTCCAATGAGACTAGTATGGTGTTGTGCATGAGGCTGGCAACCTCACCGTGTAACACAGATTGCTACCAAAACTACTACTGCACGAGCATCTGAATGCTTCATACGGATGAAACCACACTGGTGGCCCCATGCTCCCACAGGAGCGGAGAAGAGAAATATATATCTCCAAGTGAGCCCACGTGCTCTCACAAACCATTCTTCACATAACCATAATTAAATAATAAAATGGACATAAAATAATATTCTTCAACTACATGTACATCAAATACTCTCAGT
Source organism: Oreohelix idahoensis (assembly GCA_024509875.1). Classification (NCBI taxonomy): domain Eukaryota; kingdom Metazoa; phylum Mollusca; class Gastropoda; order Stylommatophora; family Oreohelicidae; genus Oreohelix; species Oreohelix idahoensis. The sequence goes on along the minus strand of JAMPIV010001843.1, from coordinate 1,347,434 downwards.
AATAAGAGTAAACCACCACCTCGAACTGATCCATCCCAATATTCGTCACTGCCCTCTGAACATGTCGTAAGTGGCGACTGGTGCGCCTGGTAACAAGCGTGTCGTATACGACCCCTGATGAGACTGAGAACTCATCACATGAAACACATCGTTACCGTCACCGAAACAAACACAGCAATAGCATCAAAATGCTTATTGTGGGCCTGTAATGGACACCAGCTGCATTGGTGTTTCCATGCTCTGCCGGGAGCAAACAGAGAAACACCTGTCTCAACGTGCCTTACGCCTAACGCACGCTCTCCAGAAATCTAAATACACATTCTCACTTCAAAGTAACCCATAAATATATACAGTAGAATAATCAATCATCGTGAAATACGCTCAATTACTTTTACATTAAAGAAATAAAATATAATTATTCTCGACTTAAACCAAACTGGAACTAAATACACAACGTGTCACATGGCGTAACATTTACGCCGCTTTTTAATACAGTCCTCGCCACGTGGGTGCCATCTTGCTATTGTTAATCTTATCTAAATTCCAGTGAAGTAGCATATATCTGCCTTTCTGATGAATGAAATAATCGCTCTTAAACTTTCACATCTATCTATCTATCTTTTTATCTCATTAAAATAGCCACATCGATATTATTTCAGAATTATATAAAACTAATGCTAATTTAAATTAACTCACGTGTCATGTCTTTGTGTTCTTCTGCTTACCCACACAGGGCGCCTTGTTTCTCTCTCTGGGCGGTTCTTGCAAAAATCGCTCATTCGCCGGCTAGGCGCTTCTTATATAGGCCCTATGGCGCATCAATGACTCACAACTATACACCACAGTTAATTTCTAGGCATTATTATGGCCTAATTACATATATTCTACTTCAGATTTTTCACAACCCAGGCTCGCGCCGTCACGTGAGCTGACAGTCACGTGGGCCGACCGAAAATATATGGGCGACAAACATGCCTTGAACTGAAGTGGGGGTGGGGCCTCAAGGGTGTCTTCCCGGCCCCATCACAGGTAGATATGTCGCAAGTATTCCGGCACATCAGTATTCTGTATACTGGTGTTGAAATCCCTCACCATATTCATAATGCTCGTTTCATTGAGCTGTTTTATTTGGTGATACAGTACACCATCAGGACCCGGGGCAGTGTCTCTACTGATTTCTAAAATATAAACAACGTCTTCTTCAGATATGCGGTTGAAATATATTTGAGCTTATTTGTCGCTTTCCATGACATGATATTTAATTTCCCAGCAGGCAGCTTTATCAACTTTGTCTGAGTTTTCTGCAATAAAAATACTTACTAGTTTGACAGGTTGTGCACTTTTCCCACATTATTTCTAGCTCGAAGTGTGGTGCAAGTTTTCCCACAGTATTTCTAACTGGAAGCCTTGTACACGTTTACCACAGTATTTCTAACTGGAAGCTTTGTACAAGTTTACCACAGTATTTCTAACTGGAAGTCTTGTGCTAGTTTACCACAGTATTTCTAATGGGAGGCCTTGTACAAGTTTACCACAGCATGTCTAACTGGAAGCCTTGTACAAGTTTACCACAGTATTTCTATTTGGAAGCCTTGTATAAGATTATCACAGTATTTCTAACTGGAAACCTTGAACAAGTTTACCACAGTATTTCTAACTGGAAGCCTTGTACAAGTTTACCACAATATTTCTAACTGGAAGCCTTGTACAAGTTTACCACAGTATTTCTAACTGGAAGCCTTGTACAAGTTTACCACAGTATTTCTAATTGGAAGTCTTGTGCAAGTTTACCACAGTATTTCTAACTGGAAACCTTGTGCAAGTTTACCACAGTATTTCTAACTGGAAACCTTGTGCAAGTTTACCACAGTATTTCTGGCTTAAAGTGTTCATCTACTTATATTTTTAGCTTGAATCTTTAATTTTCCATATTGATTCATTCAATCATTGCTCCTCTGCTCCTGGTAGAGCATAGGCCTTTAGTCAGTGGAAGCCAGGCCCTGCTGTCTTTTGCCATCCATTCAAGTTCTTTTGTCTTCTCTTTTCTATTTGTATCTGGCTCCTGATCTTTTCTGCATGTGTTTCCAGGTGTCCACGTAATTCTTTCACCTTGAGTATTCCAAATCAAGGACTGCTTGGTATGGCTATTAGCTGGTTTCCTTAATGTGTAAATATATGATCTATCAAGTCTTTTCCTCGCCTCTTGTTTGTTTGATATTTTTCTGGTCTCTCCAATAGTTCTACATTGATGATCTTGTCAGACCATTTTAATTCTTATATTCTACACAGGCACCCATTTATGACAGTCTGTAACTCTTTGATCATCCTTTTTGTTGTTGTGCATGTTCCAGGGCCATACATTACTGATGTCATGAGATTTGAGAGGAAATTTATTTATTTTTGGCATTGGACTTGATTTCTATTTAATATAAGTAGGCGTAGTTTTGACCCCACGTGACAAAGAAATGAAAATTTTGCATTTCCAGCTTATTGGCAGATTTGTTACATGACTACATTAAAAGATGGTTTCTTACCCTTTTTTGTGTGTGCTATGAATCTCTTTGGGGACTAGAATGGAACCAGGCCAGGAGGAAGACAGCCGATAGGATAGTCTGGCGCTCTCTCTTCCAAACCTCTACACCTCACGGTAGAAGGGGAACGACTAAGTAAGTAAGAATCTCTTTGATTGTCCGATGAAGGCTATGGGCCCATTCTTGCAATAAATGTATATAAAAGCATAATTTAAAATGTTATATTTTAAATTTTAGGTTATGTACACGGCCCCCTAAGGGGTCTATGGACAACAAGTTAAGAAACCCTACATTAAAATGAGATATGATGAAAAAAAAATTGACAGTAACAATTATGTAATAATTTTAATTACCTGTTTCCAGGAACTATGAAGGCAGTTTTGAGAATGATGACGATAATCTTTTACGAGATGAGATGCTGATGGCAATGGAAGTTGAACCATCTCAAAGAACTCCTGGCCAGTCACGCACAGCAGAAGATATCTACACCTTTGGTGGCACTTCCAAAATAGCACTTGAGTAACTGGCCAGATTTTTCAGTATCATTAACAATACAGTGTACTTATTTAGCAATGTTTAAAATCTGGCAAAAAATTTAACACCATTTTAAAAAGTTTTTTACTGTAATAACAGGAATATAATTTTTACACAAGGTTTTAATATACTAGAAGAGCTGACTCATTGCAGGGGAGCTATTATGTTGAAGTTATTCTACTTTTTGAACCTCCTGAGTGCTGTATGGCAAAGCATTTTTTTTATCCATTGGTGTGGTATCAGAGACTGTTTATCCACAGGTGTGACATAACAAAGCAGCATACAATCACTAGCACTGGCAAACACAATATGGCAAAGCAGCCAAAAAAGGTCAATTTAGGTTATGTACACGGCCCCCTAAATTCCAAGGAAAAGGCTGATTTTTTTTTTTAGTTTTTAGCCAAAATCAAAACTGATGAACGGAGCAGAAAAAGGAAGAACAGCAGACAACACCTTGCAAAACATTGATTTTTATAAATACAATCTTAAGGGGAGAAACTACAGTGAATGCTTTTTTTCATAAATAATTCCAAAATTTCAGTTAAAATGTACAAGCCTGTACATTTTAACTGAAATTTTGTGGTTAAGCCTAACCAACAACAAAAACAGTTATATGTGACAAAGAGTTTGAAGATACAATGCTAGTTTCTGTCATGGTGGCCATATTGGATCATCATCATCAGCTGCCATCTCCACAACGAAGGTTGGCTGTAATGGATCTCCAACGTCTTCTGTCTCTTGTCTTGGTGGTGCACTCTGATAGACTCTTTCCTGTCCATCTCTTGATGTTATCTTCCCACTTATAGCGCTGTCTTCCCCTTGCACATTTGCCTTTAACTCTCCCTTCTATTATGGTCTCCTGCAAGGTGTTATGCCTTTTTATGTGGCCATAGTATTTTAGCCATATTGGATACAAATGCTAAATTTCAATCTGCTAAAGCATTGTTTGAGTTACGGCCCCTTAACTTAAATAAGACACTCATGATATTTTAAAACTTTTGTTAGATCAGATTTTTAGTACATTTTGTAGATCAAGACTTTAAGGCTTTGAATTTTGTGTCTAAAATGGCAACAATGTTGCCAAATGTTACATCATTATTTGCACTGAATCAGTATTTTGTGAAGATATAAGAAATCTGATGTGAAAAAAAAAAACAAGTTTACTAATACAGTCAAATGTTTATGTACCAAATCTCACATTGATTGATTAATAAATAAATAAGTTATAAGAAAATTAGTAACGTACCAAGTCTCTGAAAAGTGAAACATTTTTCTTGACAAGAAGAGCACAGTTTCATATCAAAATATTAATTTTGTAAGTCAAAATATACATGGCCAAAATGCGCTCTGAAAATATGGAAATTTGGGACAACAGACAAATGGTTCTTAAAAAGGATGTAAAAAATATTTGGATGGCCAGAAAATCAAACAGCAGAAGGCTGTCAAGTATTCATGAAGATAAAGCACACAGCTAGAAGCCGACAGACATGTTCTGAGAATAGTAAAATTAGAGAACCTGGTAACAACTGGTAATTCAACTCAACAAGAAGAAGAGAAAGACAGAGAGCAATGCTTTTATAGACTGACTACTTAGTGTGGCAGGAAAAAATGAAAGTATAGCTTATTCAAGATACTAGAGACCATAGACTGGAAAAAATTAAAAGTCAATGACCTATATTTTATTTACTAGGGCAGTGGTCTGCAGCCAGATGTGACCAATGCTTACTTAGTCGTTCCCCTTCTACCGTGAGGTGTAGAGGTTTGGAAGAGAGAGCGCCAGACTATCCTATCAGCTATCTTCCTCTTGGCCTGGTTCCATTCTAGTCCTCTGTCCTTCAAAGATTGTCTAATGTTGTCCTCCCAGTGGACTCTGGGTCATCCTGGAGGTCTGGATCCCTGGCATTTAGCCTCCCATACCTGCTGTGGCAGCCGATCTTCTCCCATTCTGCAGACATGGCCAAACCATCTTAGTTGGGACTGTTCTACTTGCGTCTGTCTGCAAGGGTTGGGTTTTTAGACCTTGACGTATCGTCTGGTTGCGGACCATGTCTCTTCTTGTTACTTCAACCACCTTCATCAGATACCTCATTTCTGACCAATGCACTGTGTCAAAAGCTGGGTGCATCACTGTTACCACAGTCTACAGGACTACTTATTATGTTAATAGGAAAAAAACCAGGTTTTATTTATATACAAGACACACTGGGTGAAACTGCAGAACCTAATTCTAATCCTAGCTAGTGGAATGGCTAAATTGATACTTGTTACTTTTCTTCAAACTTCAGCTTATGTAAAGTCAGGGCACATCTTATGTCACTCTCCATCTTGAGTCTGTCTTGTATTTTCATTATCATCACTAGCAAATAAAAGCCAACTTCACACAGGTAGAGGTAGTCACAAAGACAACAACAACAACCAAAAAGCTACAGACTTTCATAAATGGATGCTTGCATAGAATAGAAGGGCTAAAGTGGTATGACAAGATCACTAATGTGGAACTGATGACAAGAGCCAGACAAGTGCCAGTGGAACAAGAGATGAGAAGATGACGCTGGAGATGGATAGGACACTTATTTACTTAGTCGTTCCCCTTCTACCGTGAGGTGTAGAGGTTTGGAAGAGAGAGCGCCAGACTATCCTATCGGCTGTCTTCCTCCTGGCCTGGTTCCATTCTAGTCCTCGGTCCTTCAAAGATTGTCTAATGTTGTCCTCCCAGCAGACTTTGGGTCGTCCTGGGGGTCTGGATCCCTGGCTCTTTGTTTCCCATGCTTGTCGTGGTAGCCGAGCTTCTCCCATTCTGCAGACATGGCCACACCATCTTAGTTGGGACTGTTCTACATGGGTCTGCAGGGGGTGGGATTTTAGGCCTTGACGTATCGTCTGGTTGCGGACCATGTCTCTTCTTGTTACTTCAACCACTTTCCTCAGATACCTCATTTCTGAGGTTTGGATCTGGCTTTTGTGGGTTGTAGTCATTGCCCATGACTCGCATCCATATGTCAAGACTGGGTCATAGGTGGAGCAGTATACAGCCATCTTCGTTTTCTTACCAACCTCTCTCTTGCTGAGGAATCCTCGATATATGGCCTGAAAAAGTCTGGATAGGACACACGCTAAGCAAACCCATTTATAGCATCAGGGGCTGCTTGTGGAATCTGCATGGTGAGGGAGGTGGTAGAGGAAGACCAGGAACACATGGAGAAGAGAAATGGAGACAGACATGAAGTGGATGAAGAAGACATGGAAATACCTTGAGCAGACGGCACGGGACATGCAGACTTGGGATAGGTTTGTTGAAGGTTTATGCTCCTTTAGGAGTTGAAAGTTGATGAATGAATGAATAGAATTTAGGACATACATACTTTCAGGAGGGCTGGGCAAGTTGTTGATGATCTGTATTCTACATGGATCTGAGAAATGTTGATGATAATGATGATGACGACAAAGGTGATAGTGATGCAAAGCTTATTGATAGTGCCTTCTTGTTATTAGACCTTTATTACATGATGAAATAAACAACGTCTGTGTCACAGAATCATTTTATGTGATCAAGATTGTATTTTCTTCTTCAAGTACCATGCCTGGTGGGATAGGTGATCATGCCTCTCCACAACTTTCTGTCTCCAGTACTGTCTTGTGTTATAATCAGTTGTATAAGAAAATCATCCTATGATTAACAGCTCTGTGAAAAAATGTGATCAATAAAAATGTGTGGGGGGAAAATGCGATCAATTAAAGTGTGGGGGGTGTGTGTGATCATTAAAAATGTGTGGAAAATGTGATCAATAAAAATGTGATGAAAAGCTGATGTGAAAAAAATGTGATCAATAAAAATGTATGCAAAATGTGAGCAACAAATGTATTAAAAAAGTTGATTAAACAAATGTGTGAAAATGTGATCAATAAATGTAAGAAAAATGTGATCAATAAAAATGCACAAAAACTGTGAATCAAAATTGTATGACAGAATGATATAATCAACAACTGTGTGGCTAGACTATGCAACCAGCAGCTGTGTGGATAGATGACACAACCAGGAGCTGTGTGGATAGATGACACAACCAGGAGCTGTGTGGATAGATGACACAACCAGCAGCTGTGTGGCTAGACTATGCAACCAGCAGCTGTGTGGCTAGACTATGCAACCAGCAGCTGTGTGGATAGATGACACAACCAGCAGCTGTGTGGATAGATGACACAACCATCAGCTGTGTGGATAGATGACACAACCAGCAGCTGTTAGGCTAGACTATGCAACCAGCAGCTGTGTGGATAGATGACACAACCAGGAGCTGTATGGATAGATGACACAACCAGGAGCTGTGTCGCTGGACTACACAGTCAGTAGCTGTATGACAAAATGATCTTGTAAACAGTATCTGTGTGACTGAACCATCCTAGGACTGACACGACACTATTCCTGTCATTACTGTACACAACTGACATGACACTATTCCTGTCATTACTGTACACAACTATCATGACACTTTTCCTGTCATTACTGTACACAACGGGCATGACACTATTCATGTCATTACTGTACACAACTGGCATGACACTATTCCTGTCATTACTGTACACAACTGACATGACACTATTCCTGTCATTACTGTACACAACGGGCATGACACTATTCATGTCATTACTGTACACAGCTGACATGACACTATTCCTGTCATTACTGTACACAACTGTCATGACACTATTCCTGTCATTACTGTACACAACTGTCATGACACTATTTCTATCATTTCTGTGCACAACGTACATGACACTATTCCTGTCATTACTGAATGCAATTTACATGACACGATTCCTGTCATTACTGTACACAATGGACATGACACTATTCCTGTCATTACTATACACAACTGTCATCACACTATTCCTATCATTACTGTGCACAACATACATGACACTATTCCTGTCATTACTGAATGCAATTTACATGACACGATTCCTGTCATTACTGTACACAATGGACATGACACTATTCCTGTCATTACTGTACATAACTGACATGACACTATTCTTGTCATTACTGTACATAACTGACACAACACTATTCCTGTCATTACTGCACACAACTGACATGACACTATTCCTGTCATTACTGTACACAACTGACATGGCACTATTCCTGTCATTACTGTACACAACTGTCATGACACTATTCCTGTTATTACTGTACACAACTGACATGACAATTATCCTATCATTACTGTACACAACTGACAACAATATCGCTATCATTACTGTACACTGGGAAGGTTAAGGTGGCCGGCGTGATGCTAACCACATCACCCCTTGTGTTGCCAATGGTCAAGAAAAATATGGGCCTAACACCATATTCCCAATATGCCTCAATGGGCGTGTAACGGGATCCTTTTTACTGTACACAACTGATATGAAACTATTCCTGTCATTACTGTACACAACTGTCATGACACTATTCCTGTTATTACTGTACACAACTGACATGACAATTATCCTATCATTACTGTACACAACTGACAACAATATCACTATCATTACTGTACACTGGGAAGGTTAAGGTGGCCGGCGTGATGCTGACCACATCACCCCTTGTGTTGCCGATGGTCAAGAAAAATATGGGCCTAACACCATATTCCCAATATGCCTCAATGGGCGTGTAACAGGATCCTTTTTACTGTACACAACTGATATGAAACTATTCCTGTCATTACTGTACACAACTGACATGATAATGTTGAACTCCAAACTCAGTGATATTTTTCCATTCAAGAATAAACAAAAATTCTTCAATGTGGTACTTTACTTTTTTTTGTTTAAAAAAAAATATTTATGTTTTTTATTTTAATTATTTATTTATGATCATTACTTTTACAAATGTGATATATTAGGATGCCCCGTATAATTTCTGGGGTTCCCTATCATCTCATCATCTCAGCCCGTAACCCGTCATGGGTCGTAGGGGTGCCATGGTGGAAGCATCAGCAGACAGGGTCCCTATAGAGACAAATAAAGAACAGGACTGCTACACTCAGGCATGTCGTACAAGGCCACTAATATGAGATTGTGCATGAGGGACTGGCAAACTCAATGTGTACAATAAAATGCCACAGAACCACTGCTGCTAGAGCATATGGTTGCTTATTGCAGGCTTCCTGCAAGGGTGACCCACTGAAGTGGTGGCTACATGCTCCATAAGGAGTGCATATAAAAATGTTGATGATGACAGCAGATCTCCCTAACATGGCTCTCAATGGGCAGATCTCCCTAACATGGCTTTCAATGGGCAAATCTCCCTAACATAGCTTTCAATGGGCAGATCTCCCTAACATGGCTTTCAATGTGCAGATCTCCCTAACATGGCTTTCAATGGGCAGATCTCCCTAACATGGCTTTCAATGGGCAGACCTCCCTAACATGACTCTCAGTGGGCAGATCTCCCTAACATGACTCTCAATGAGCAGACCTCCCTAACATGGCTCTCAATGGGCAGACCTCCTTAACATGGCTCTCAATGGGCAGATCTCCCTAACATGGTTCTCAGTCGGCTGTCCTCCCTACTATTGCTCTCAATGGGCAGAACATTGAAAGGCAGGACAAGCTGAAATATCTCGGTGTAACGTTCGATCGTGCGTTATCGTACAAGTACCGTACTGAGTAAACCATACAGAAGTGCAAGCGCGGACTGTTGTTAGCTCTAAAAACAATTGACGCTGCACACCTGGAGGAAACACTACTATTCATCCTGTATAATTAGCTGGTTATGTCAGTAATCGAGTATGAGCTGCGACTACTCACAGTTTCTCGGTCACAGTGTGAATGAGTAGAACGCATTCAAAATGAAGCAGCGAGTGTAGTCTAGACTGAGCCGAGAGATACTCTCATATCTGGTATATGTTTGGACTTGTGTACGATAAAATTCAGACATGCTATGGCCCAGGCAAAAAATATATATTCCTGTAACTACAGACATACGAAACCCCCTGCATGGGAATATTACTGACATCAAAGGGACTAGAATTAAGAGAAGGATGTTGTGGCAACTATTGGGCAGGTGACTACTGTTGAAAACATATTGTGGGGGGGGGGGGAGAGTGGAGTAAAACGAGAGAGAACTGGCCAAATTACCAACAGGAAGTGTAGAGATTGGTACAATTGAAAAGCAGAACTAGAAAATAATCGGCTGATATATGATCATGTCATCAGCTGCACCCCAATAAATAGCAGGCTTATCACCATTCGTATTGCAGCACATCCAAAGAACATCTCCATCATACAGGTATATGCCCCCACTACTGACTATGAGGATGAGGCAATTGATACATTTTATGACAATCTGGATGAAGCAATTAAGAAAATTCCAAAGAAAGATCTTCTCATCGTTCTAGGTGATTGGAATGCTAAAATAGGGCCAGATGCATACGGTCACTGGGCTGGCACAGTGGGGAAATTTGGGACTGGAGAAACCAACGATCGAGGACTAAGGCTACTAGAATTTGCCAGCAACTATAAACTAACCCTTGCAAATACACTATTTCCTCATAAGTTATCAAGAAGAACAACGTGGCATGCCCCAAAAACGGAGATACATAACCAAATTGATTTTATTCTTGTATCCAAAAGATTCAAGTCCAGCATTAATAAAGCCAAGACTAGGACTTTTCCTGGCGCCGACATTGGTAGTGATCACGACATGGTATTGATGACGCTCAAGCTTAAACTCAAAAAGAACTATAATCAAAACAGATGTTCTCAGTTAAGATTCAATTTAGACAAATTGAAAGATCCAGAAATCGCGGGAATCTTTGAGGCAACTGTTGGAGGAAAATTCGCAGCTCTCAACTTTTTGGAGGATGATATCAACTCAATCACAGAGAACATGAAAGACGTGCTCATTGAATCAGCAACAGAAATACTTGGTAAAAGAAAGAAAATAAACAAACCATGGGTTACAGATGAAATTCTGAAGTTATGTGATACACGACGGGAAATGAAAAAGGTTAAGAAAGAGGTTCCTGAAGCAGCATGGCAATACAGTATGGTGAATAAAAATATTAGAAAGAAAATGAAACAGGCCAAAGAAAAATGGGTAGCTGATCAATGTGAGTCCATTAATACGGGGCTAATAAAAGGTAACAGCAAGGCAGTTTTTGACACATTAAGAAGACTATCAAAACCCCAACAGCCCAGGGTAACTGTCATAGAAGATAGCAATGGGGCTCTGCTCAATGAAAAAACAGATGTAATGAGAAGGTGGACAGAATATTGTAAAGAATTATATAACTGTAAACTTGACACTGACTTAGGCATATTAAACAACATTAAGTGCGAAAACAGAGAACTCGGAAATGCAGCAATACTACGGGAAGAAGTGGAAGAGGCTATATGTTCGATGAAAGGAGGGAAGTCACCGGGTGTGGATAATATACCAGCAGAGCTCTTGAAATATGGAGGACCAGATATAGTAAAAATCATGACAACAATTTGCCAGAAGATATGGAGTACCAAAAAATGGCCAAAGAATGGACGCAGTCATTAGTAATACCGCTTCCAAAGAAAGGAAATCTAAAAATGTGCAAGAACTACAGAACCATTAGCCTTATTAGTCATCCAAGTAAGGTGATGTTAAGGATACTTTTGAACAGAATAAAACAGAAATCAGAAGAAATCTTGTCAGAGGAACAGGCTGGCTTTAGACCAAAAAGAAGTACCTCAGAACAAATCTTCAATATTAGATTACTGATCGAAAAACATCTCCAGCATCAACATGATTTATACCATAACTTCATCGATTTCACAAAAGCCTTCGATCGAGTCTGGCATGAAGGTTTATGGCAAATAATGAGAAAATTCAATTTTGATACCAACATCATAGATATCATTGAAGCACTATACAAGGACGCAAGCAGTGCTGTTTTTTGCAAGCAATGACATTGGAGAATTTTTCAAAACAACTGTAGGAGTTCGCCAGGGATGTATCCTGTCACCAGTGCTCTTTAACATTTATCTAGAACATATTATGCAGGAGGCTCTCTACGATTATAAATCAACCATATCGATTGGAGGCCGACCTCTGTGTAATCTACGTTTTGCTGATGATATTGATCTGATAGCTGGAACAGAATCAGAACTTCAAGACCTTACCTCTAGACTGGAGAAAGTAACAAGAACATATGGGATGGAAATTAATATAGAAAAAAGCAAGATATTGGTGAATAGCCATAAGAAACATGTTCCGACCAACATTACGTTAAATGGGCAAACGTTAGAAGAAGTTAACACCTTTAAATATCTCGGGTCCACTATATGTGTAATGTTATGATGTATGTATATAAGCATTACCTCGTCATCTATACAAGCACACACGTTTCAGAAGGGACTCAGTAAAAGCATGTTCAGTTCATAGCCATGTTTATTTACAGAATATCGTACATGTCAAGATTCGCATTATATTACAATGTGTGGTTCGTACTTTAATGTATTCATATTACATCCCCCCTTTTTTTGAAAAAAAAAATGTGTGCAAACATTTCCAACGAAATGTTTCATGTGAGAAAGGATAAGTATGTGTAATGCTCAGTGTGAGTATATATGTCACTGTCTGTATCGGCTGGGAGGTGTCACTGTACGGCCAGAACGAGTGGTGTAAAGTGCTGGTGGTTCTGCGGAAGTCCCTGGTTTAGCTTGAGTTGGTTGTGATTTCGGCCTTGGCGCTTGTTGGTTTTGTGGGGCACCAAAGTCTGGAGTTACTGCATTGTCTGTTGAAAGCATGGGAATTCTCTGTTCTGTTGTATTCTGTGGGATTTCTCTTATGTCCACTCTGTTTCGCCTCAGGAGGTTGCTGCTGCTGTCTGGTCTTAAAGTATAGCTCCTGGGTTCAGGGTTTCTGGAAATGATTGTTGCTTTTGACCATGTGTCATTGTTGTGGTTGTAGGTAGTCACATGCTGACCAGGATATAATGGTGGTAAGTCTTTAGCACATTTGTCATAGTTGGATTTCTGAACTTGCTGACGATGCTGAAATTGATCATATGTGCTGTCTCTATGTTGTGGACGGAAGTGGACCTTAGATGGTAGGAGGTCTTTAATTCTTCTATCAAACACAAGTTCTGCTGGACTGTCGATCTTACTGTCTACCGGTGTTGTTCTCCATCTCAAGAGTGCTAGGTGTACATCCTCTGTTCTTGTTTTCTTCATGATTGACTTGATAGTTTGTATCTGTCTCTCAATGAAACCATTAGATTTAGGGTATCTAGGTGATGATGTTGTGTGTTTGATCTTCCAGTCCTTAGTGAAGTTTCTGTATGCTTGACCTGAGAAATGTGGACCGTTGTCTGATCTAATTTCATCTGGGATGCCAAACATGCTGCAATACTTCTTTGTAATGTCTGCAATAACAGCTGATGGTGAGGGTTGTGGAAGTTTCTCAATGATGGGAAATTTGCTGTAGTAATCAGCAATAATAAGATAGTCATTATTGTCGATTGAGAAAATATCAGTTCCTATAATGCTCCAAGGGCTCAATGGTATGTCTGATGGTATGAGAGGTTCTCTGCACTGCCTATTTGCATGTTCTTGGCAAATTGAACAGTTTTTACATAGTGTTTCTATGTCCTTGTTTATCTGTGGCCAGTAAACATCTTTCTTTGCTCTCAGTTGTGTCTTCACAATACCAAGGTGACTATTATGGAGCTGTTTAAGGATGATATCGCGTTGTGTTTCTGGTACAACAATGCGATCTCCTTTAAGGATCAGACCATCTTCGATGCTTAACTCGTCCCTCATCGAGTAGTATGGACGGATGTGTGTTGGAACTTCCCTGATAGAGCTTGGCCATCCATGGTATATCAGTTCTTTGAGAGAGTTAAGGATAGGATCTCTCATTGTGTCTTCTCTGATGTGTTCAAGCCGATTATCGCTAAACTTGACAAAATCAACTTTGATGTTTGGGGTAAGATCTGCTGTCTTGTTGGGGTTTGGTAATCTGCTGAGAGCATCTGCAAGACCTATATCCTCTTTAATGTTGTTAATAGTTACCACACTCAGCTTTTCGCACATTGGTAAACCCAAAATTGCAGGTCCTTCAACATCTACCAAGTAAAATGTTGACAATGTCCATTCAGAGCCTCTGTATGAACATTCAAGTGTTACTGCTCCAAAACAGTCTATACTTGTTCCATTGTAAGCTCTTAGCTTTGTCCTGCCACTCCTACGTTTTACATCCCTTGTGGGAAATCCTTGCTCATCCACCTTGTCAGGCATGATCTGTCTGAATATTCTTAAGGGTAGAGTGTTACCTTGGGCACCTGTGTCTATCTTGAACCGAATGTTTCTTTCTTTGTGCATTTTAATTCCTGGTATTCGGAATTGTACCTTGCAGAAAGCCTGCGTTCTCTTTGGTTCATTACTGAAAGTTAGTATCTTCACAGTATCAAAAGTGGAAGGATCACTTTCTTCACTGGAGTCAAGGTCCTCAGTCATCATAGAGTGTGTTTGTTTTGACGACTTTCTGCTGTGAAGTTTGTGTTGAGCACTGTCTTGTTTCCTCTTGAAACATAATTTTATCCAGTGGCCCCTCTTTCTGCAGTAATGACATGTAGAGTCTTTAGCTGGACAGTGGTTTTGTATGTGGTTTAGGCCACAACATTTACACATAGCACCTCTGCTTGTGTTGTGTTTTTCTTGTTGCTTCGAACCAGTTGCTTTGTTTTGTTTGGGTTTATAGCTTTTTACTGCATCCACCTGGGCTGTTACTGTACCTTGCTGAATTTGTTTAATGTTTAGTGCTTGTGCCTCGTGTTTCCTGCCTTCATCCAGAAGTTGTTGTAAATTTAGTGTATCACTCTGGCTCAGTATCCATTTCTGGAACTCTGGCATTGGTGTGCTGAGAAGGATCTGTTCGATAATTCGCTCTTTTTCTTCTTCGTTGCTAAATTTACATACTCTTGTTTTCTCCTTAATGCGAGTGAAGAAATCATCTAGGCTTTCACCACGTTTCTGTCGCAGGTGGTGAAGCTCTAATCTTGCCGCTCTAAAGTTTGTGTGCTTTATGATCAGACGCTTTTCAAATTCGTCCAATATGGCTACGGGGTCGGTTGCCGACTCAACCGGCATGGCGGTAGCAAAACTGTTGTAGATTTTCAAACCTTCATCGTCCAATGCTTCTAGGATATATGGAGTTAGGGTTTGTCCTTCCAGACCAGTGGTCTTGGAATATAGATCTATGCGTTGGCGCCATAACAAGAAAGCTTCACTCTTATCGTCTTGACCGGCGAATCTCATTTGCGGTGCGTTGCGATATTGTTTCGCCGCCATGGCTGACTTCGATGACGAAAATTAGCCGAATACTGTACTCACGTGTTATCGTGTAGCTGTTTTGCGTCAGTCCGGTATCGACCGCTGCCACCATGTAATGTTATGATGTATGTATATAAGCATTACCTCGTCATCTACACAAGCACACACGTTTCAGAAGGGACTCAGTAAAAGCATGTTCAGTTCATAGCCATGTTTATTTACAGAATATCGTACATGTCAAGATTCGCATTATATTACAATGTGTGGTTCGTACTTTAATGTATTCATATTACAATATGTAGTGATGGAAGATCAAATAAAGAAATCAAGACAAGACTTGAGATGGCCTCAGCTGCCATGACAAGGTTGAATGTGATCTGGAAAAGTAACATCAGTTTTCCTGTGAAGATCAAATTATACAAATCACTTGTATTATCTATTCTCTTGTATGGGTGTGAGGGCTGGACACTCACTGCAGATACGGAGCGAAGGATTCAGGCTTTCGAGCATAAATGTTATAGAAGAATTTTGCGCATTTGCTATAAAGAGCACAAAACAAATGTCTATGTTAGAGAGAAGATAAACACCTATGCAGGCCATCAAGAACCACTTTTGTCAATAGTGAAACGTCGAAAGCTTGCCTGGTTTGGGCATGTAACTCGTCATGACTCCCTTTCGAAAACGATCCTCCAGGGAACAGTCGAAGGTAAACGGAGAAGAGGAAGGCAAAGAAAATCCTGGGCTGATAACATCAAAGAATGGGCAGGACACGGTTTCCCCACACTTGTACGCATTGCTGAGAATAGAGAGCAGTGGAGGACCCTGTCTGTTGATGCTTCCACCATGGCACCCCTACGACCCATGACGGGTTATGGGTTGAGATGATGATGATATGATCATGCTGGGGAAGATGGTTATGCTATATTATTCACTGATGGGTCTGTGTTCCGTGGTGTGAAATCAGGATGGGGTTTCTGGGCTAGAGTAAGGGGCAGGGTCATCGCTGAACAGAGCACAGCTTATATGAGATGGCTGTCAGAACATGCATTAACCAGGGCAATTACTGTATCACACTCTCAGTCTACGCTTCGGAAGGTCCAAGGCGAATGGCTTACTTACTTACTTAGTCGTTCCCTTCTACCGTGAGGTGTAGAGGTTTGGAAGAGAGAGCGCCAGACTATCCTATCGGCTGTCTTCCTCCTGGCCTGGTTCCATTCTAGTGAATAGAGAACATACAAAGTAGCCTCAAACCAGAAACTGGTGTGGATCTTGTGTCCTGGTCATGCAAGGGTACGTGGCAATGAAAGAGCTAACAGACTATATATATTCGAGAGCACACATAATAGGGAAATTTGGGTATGGATAAGGGAAAGCTACTTAAGATAATTAACGATATCCTGTTAGTGAGCAACACTGCAATAAGGCTAAGATTGTTGGAAATCGGCATCAAGCGTAAAACTAGCAGAGACTGACGCATGAGAGGATGGGCAAGGCATGTGTACAACCTGCCCGCTACGGGAACAGTCCGCATTCATACCCTTCTACATAACCGAGGGAGTCTGGGCATCTATGGGTTTGTCTGGAGTACAGTGATGTTAGTTCTGAGCAAGAATAACTAGGGCTGTTGAGCTTGTTGCCCTGTTGCAGCCATTGTCAAGTTGAAGAATCCTGGTATTATCTACACTTGTAGATCGAAGCTTTTCCTGTGACTTTTTTGCCATTCCAAAACGTGCTGGGTAATAAGCTCTAGATTCTTTCCAAGGTATTCTATCCTGACGTGCCATGTATTTATAGAATCATTACATCTGATTTTAAGCTAGCAGGGAGAAAGAGCATCTCTGAAGAGCTCTTCCACGAATGGTACTTGTGACGGCCATATGTGCTTTTTCTGTTCGTATTACGTAATGTCACAGCTGATATGATAGGAAACTCTATACAGGGCGCTACAACATTAGGCAACTTAATCGTCAGAAGTAGCATCTCTGCTCCTCCCCAGTGTTTCGGCTCTTTTAGTTCCTTGACACTCTAACTAAACAAAAGGAGTGGGGGCAGACCCACTTAGGTGGGTGTCAGCCTCCTGTTATCTTTCTAGTCTACGCTGGAAATTGAACCCACTCCACCTTGGTGCGAACTCATTGTGTAGAATGGCTTCAAAAACATAAAATAAAGCACTTCCTACTAAAATGTAAGAAGTATGAACTGTTGAGTTTACCCACAACTGTAAAACAAACGCTGAGAATAGACAAACCTTGAGAACTACACAAACCTCTACACCTCACGATAGAAGGGGAACGATTAAGTAAGTAAGAGAACTACACAAACCTCTACACCTCACGATAGAAGGGGAACGACTAAGTAAGTAAGAGAACTACACACACCTCTACACCTCACGGTAGAAGGGGAACGACTAGACCTAAGTACGACAACTACACAAACCTCTACACCTCACGATAGAAGGGGAACGACTAAGTAAGTAAGAGAACTACACAAACCTCTACACCTCACTGTAGAAGGGGAACAACTAAGTAAGTACGACAACTACATAAACCTCTACACCTCACCGTAGAAGGGGAACGACTAGACCTAAGTACGACAACTACACAAACCTCTACACCTCACGGTAGAAGGGGAACAACTAAGTAAGTAAGAGAACTACACCCACCTCTACACCTCACGGTAGAAGGGGAACGACTAAGTAAATAAGAGAACTACACCCACCTCTACACCTCACGGTAGAAGGGGAACGACTAAGTAAGTAAGAGAACTACACAAACCTCTACACCTCACGGTAGAAGGGGAACAACTAAGTAAGTACGACAACTACATAAACCTCTACACCTCACGGTAGAAGGGGAACGACTAGACCTAAGTACGACAACTACACAAACCTCTACACCTCACGGTAGAAGGGGAACAACTAAGTAAGTAAGAGAACTACACACACCTCTACACCTCACGGTAGAAGGGGAACAACTAAGTAAGTAAGAGAACTACACACACCTCTACACCTCACGGTAGAAGGGTAACAACTAAGTAAGTAAGAGAACTACACACCTCACGGTAGAAGGGGAACGACTAAGTAAGTAAGAGAACTACACACTCCTCTACACCTCACGGTAGAAGGGGAACGACTAAGTAAGTAAGAGAACTACACACACCTCTACACCTCACGGTAGAAGGGGAACGACTAGACCTAAGTACGACAACTACACAAACCTCGACACCTCACGGTAGAAGGGGAACGACTAGACCTAAGTACGACAACTACACAACACAGTTTTTTTTTTTTTTTTTTTTTTTTTGCGTTCGCCCGCTAATACTCAAGGCGAAATCTCAGGTTATTATTTTATGTCTAACCTGACATTGATTTTACGTGAGTATCCCTTTATTTCTTGTACAGAGACAGGTGTCCCTCGCCATTCAGGCAAATACTCGCCGATTTCGGAGGTACCCATTGCAGCTGGGTCGGCTCAGGAGCCGCCAGTCCCTGGTCGACGACACTCCTTTAAATGTCCTCGCCAGGTCTCGAGTTAATCCAGTCCAAATCCCGGTCGACGAAAAATCCTCAAATGCCGTCGCCCGGGTTTGATCCTGTATCACCCGGTCGCCAGAGCGGTGTTGTAACCACTACGCTAGCGCGGCTCCCAACAACAACACAGTTAAACAGTTTATAACAAAAAATACAAATTAATATATTATCACTCTTCAACTCCCTAATGGGTGGGTTTGAAAAAAAATCGAAAAAAGGTGATTCGTCTTACGAGGACAAAAGACAAAGAAAATAGTCTACGTTACGGCCACAAGGCCTTCGTCAGGAAAGGAAAGAAAGTGAAGTCTAGATAGGACACATAAAAAACTTAATAAAATAATAAAATAAAAACTGGGTACTTCCCTGAAGGCAAGAACCGAAATTCGCTGTCTGTTGAAGAGCGCGTGGCTGAACAGAAAGCGACTTCCGCCGCCGGGTGTACACAATACATACTGAAAAACTAAAAAACGAAACCGGACAATAAACTACCCAACGGGATAAAAGTGGGGACTGGAATTAGAAGAGGACAGAATGAGTGGGAGATAAATAAATATGAAATTAAAAAATGTATATGGCATACAAATAGAAGAATAGGATAAGAGTGGAAAGAGTCAAATAGAGCAAGAGAGGAAAGGGTGACCTCAGACAAAGGTGTGAAAAGTGTTGAGACCGGCTGGTTTTAGACACCCCATGCGGTGTATAAGACGGTTCTCAAGCTGTTCTCGGCTGGCAGTGTCAGAGGAGCAGGATCGGATCGCTGTGACCTGGATGTCGATGGGACCATGGTGGTCAGGACCATTGAAGTGTATGGCAACTGGTGTGGACTTTTGCTGAGCGATGTCATTTAAGTGCTGGCTGAATCTGTCCCCAAGTCGTTTGCCTGTTTGGCCAATATAGGTTTTGCAGCAACGTTTACATATGATCGTATAAATGACATTGCGCGATTCACACGTGAAGCTACTAGTGATGGTGTACGTAGCCTTAGGAAAGGACACCTTCTGGGTTGAGGTGACATACTTGCACGTGTTGCATCTTGTCCGACCACAGGGTAGTGTGCCAAAGTGAGTGGCATTCTCCTTTGGGAGACGGCTGTGAACAAGAAGATCCTTCAAGTTCTTGTCACGTCTATATGCCACCAAAGGTGCTTCACTGAATACTTCTTGGGTCACAGGCTCTGCTTGGAGGATAGGGAGGTGGCGGAAAAGGATCTGTTTGACAGTAGTACTATGAGGGTGATGGGTCAAGATTAATTTGACTCTATCCGAAGTGGATTTATGGTGAGGTATGAGGGCCTCCTGACGAGAGATGGGGAGCACACGTTGGAGAGCAGAGGTGAGAACATGTTCTGGATAAAGTCTGTTACGGAAGAAATCCAACATCTCATTTGCTCGTAAGTGGAAGTCATCGTCGTCTTGGCATAAACGGCGGAGGCGGAGAAGTTGTGAAAAAGGAAGGGAGTCACGACAGGCCCGAGGATGAGAAGAGGTATACAGGAGGTAGCTGTGGGCATCTGTCGGCTTGTAGTATACTGAGGTATTAAGGCCGGAGGGCGTGATAGAAATAGTAATGTCAAGGAAGTTGACAGAAACTGTGGAGACGAGGGAGGTGAACTGAATGGTGGGGTGAAAGTGGTTCACAAAGTCGATGAAGCGGTGTAAATCAGTCTCAGACATATCTGTGAGACCTATGCCATCATCGATATATCTGCGGTAAAACCCAGGGAAAGGACCGGAGTATTGTTGCCATATCTGATGCTCCAAGTGGCCCATGAATAGACAGGCATAGCTGGGACCCATCTTCGTTCCCATGGCAACACCACTAATTTGGTCAAAAAATTGACCATTGAATTCAAAGGAATTCAGGTTAAGGACCAGTTCAGCAAGACGGAGAAGGGTGTCAGTGGATATAGAAGGGCAAGTGCGCTGATCCAGAAAAAACCGAAGAGCTCGGAGACCATCAGAGTGGGGAATAGAGGTATACAGAGAGCAGACGTCTAGCAAGAAAAGACGGTAGGAGCGGTCTGCTGGGAGTCGGATAGAGGAGAAAGTAGTAAGAGCGTGATTGGTCTACCATATTTATTTATTGTTTCATTAATCTCTATTTTCATTTAGCGTTTTATATTTTATTTATTTCATATTTTATTTTCTGGACGTTTTTCTTTTTCCCCACTATGCCCTCTCTGAAATATTTTATCAACTCTCTCCGTGTGTCGGTCACCTCCAGCTTTAGCTCCCTACCTCCTGATATATCCCGTGTCGCTATTGACTTTGCGTTCGTTACTTTCAAGAAAACTAGATTCACCTCTCATCTCCACTTTATTCACACCTGCCTCCACCACAAAATTCTTCCTAATGGATTTTCTTCCAATTTTCATCCATCTGCTGGTACACTCAATCCTAGGGAACAACGTCTCCTACAACGAATTGAGACCAGATGTGGCTTTCAACGTATGCGCGTAGTGGTCGCCAGTCACTCCCGCCTTTTATCAGACCTCAGTGCCCAACAGACCCAGCTTCTGCTTCGCTTACGTTGTCTCACCTCCAACAACTTCCCTTTCTATTCTATGATACGCACCACTATCCACACACTGAACCGGCAGCTGCACGAGTTCCTTTCCACGTCTAAACACCATAAACTATCCCGTCTCATCCCTACCCCCAAAGCTACCCCTCCATCCTCCACTCCATCATGCGCTCAGGTAGTCTGCATCCCCCCAGATCTACCCCTCTCTGAGGAAGAGCGCTCTGTTCTTAGTAAGGGCTTAAAATTTGTTCCTCTTCGTCCGACCCTAGACCAATACAATCTCCTCCAGGATGTTCATCGGTTTCACCGTCGCATGAGGCTGAAGCTCCATTTTAGAGAGGAAGACAGCACTCCGCAGTCTCAGGCTGAATCCGACATCTTTGCACGCTTTTCTGACTCTACTAAACCTCCCTTTACACCTAAACCTGGAGCCTCTCATGCCCTGGACCTGTATATCAAGAACACCATCCATGACATTCAGCAGCTCCGCCCTCGTAGATTGCATTATTCCAATCTCACTTCGGCAGAGTCTAGTGCTCTCTCCCTTCTTCGCCGTAGAGACGACATTGTCATAAAACCGGCTGACAAGGGAGGAGCCATTGTCGTCTGGCAGAAAGACTTGTACCTAAGTGAAGGTAAAAACCAGTTGACCAATGGCTCTTTTTACAGGTCTAGGACCAGCGATGCGACTGTCTCTAACAATCGCATTGTACACAACACCATTAAACAGCTTATCAATAGTAATGATCTTCCTCCCGGGGCATCTCGTCTTAGGATTCATGACAGCTCTTTGGGCAAGCCTGTATTCTACATGCTCCCCAAAATTCACAAGATCGAAAACCGTGGAAGACCTATTGTCTCAGCCTGTTCTTGTCCTACTGAACACATTTCTGACTTCCTCGACAGCATTTTCCAGCCTATCGTTGAGAGTCTTCCCTCCTTCATCAAAGACACCAATCACGCTCTTACTACTTTCTCCTCTATCCGACTCCCAGCAGACCGCTCCTACCGTCTTTTCTTGCTAGACGTCTGCTCTCTGTATACCTCTATTCCCCACTCTGATGGTCTCCGAGCTCTTCGGTTTTTTCTGGATCAGCGCACTTGCCCTTCTATATCCACTGACACCCTTCTCCGTCTTGCTGAACTGGTCCTTAACCTGAATTCCTTTGAATTCAATGGTCAATTTTTTGACCAAATTAGTGGTGTTGCCATGGGAACGAAGATGGGTCCCAGCTATGCCTGTCTATTCATGGGCCACTTGGAGCATCAGATATGGCAACAATACTCCGGTCCTTTCCCTGGGTTTTACCGCAGATATATCGATGATGGCATAGGTCTCACAGATATGTCTGAGACTGATTTACACCGCTTCATCGACTTTGTGAACCACTTTCACCCCACCATTCAGTTCACCTCCCTCGTCTCCACAGTTTCTGTCAACTTCCTTGACTTTACTATTTCTATCACGCCCTCCGGCTTTAATACCTCAGTATACTACAAGCCGACAGATGCCCACAGCTACCTCCTGTATACCTCTTCTCATCCTCGGGCCTGTCGTGACTCCCTTCCTTTTTCACAACTTCTCCGCCTCCGCCGTTTATGCCAAGACGACGATGACTTCCACTTACGAGCAAATGAGATGTTGGATTTCTTCCGTAACAGACTTTATCCAGAACATGTTCTCACCTCTGCTCTCCAACGTGTGCTCCCCATCTCTCGTCAGGAGGCCCTCATACCTCACCATAAATCCACTTCGGATAGAGTCAAATTAATCTTGACCCATCACCCTCATAGTACTACTGTCAAACAGATCCTTTTCCGCCACCTCCCTATCCTCCAAGCAGAGCCTGTGACCCAAGAAGTATTCAGTGAAGCACCTTTGGTGGCATATAGACTCGACAAGAACTTGAAGGATCTTCTTGTTCACAGCCGTCTCCCAAAGGAGAATGCCACTCACTTTGGCACACTACCCTGTGGTCGGACAAGATGCAACACGTGCAAGTATGTCACCTCAACCCAGAAGGTGTCCTTTCCTAAGGCTACGTACACCATCACTAGTAGCTTCACGTGTGAATCGCGCAATGTCATTTATACGATCATATGTAAACGTTGCTGCAAAACTTATATTGGCCAAACAGGCAAACGACTTGGGGACAGATTCAGCCAGCACTTAAATGACATCGCTCAGCAAAAGTCCACACCAGTTGCCATACACTTCAATGGTCCTGACCACCATGGTCCCATCGACATCCAGGTCACAGCGATCCGATCCTGCTCCTCTGACACTGCCAGCCGAGAACAGCTTGAGAACCGTCTTATACACCGCATGGGGTGTTTAAAACCAGCCGGTCTCAACACTTTTCACACCTTTGTCTGAGGTCACCCTTTCCTCTCTTGCTCTATTTGACTCTTTCCACTCTTATCCTATTCTTCTATTTGTATGCCATATACATTTTTTAATTTCATATTTATTTATCTCCCACTCATTCTGTCCTCTTCTAATTCCAGTCCCCACTTTTATCCCGTTGGGTAGTTTATTGTCCGGTTTCGTTTTTTAGTTTTTCAGTATGTATTGTGTACACCCGGCGGCGGAAGTCGCTTTCTGTTCAGCCACGCGCTCTTCAACAGACAGCGAATTTCGGTTCTTGCCTTCAGGGAAGTACCCAGTTTTTATTTTATTATTTTATTAAGTTTTTTATGTGTCCTATCTAGACTTCACTTTCTTTCCTTTCCTGACGAAGGCCTTGTGGCCGTAACGTAGACTATTTTCTTTGTCTTTTGTCCTCGTAAGACGAATCACCTTTTTTCGATTTTTTTTCAAACCCACCCATTGTATTCCACGTCTTACCGCAGTTCCCCTCAACTTCTTCAACTCCCTAAGGAGCATAAGTCTTCAACAAATTTAAACCAAGCCTTCCTGTCTTGTGCCATCCATACAAGGTCTTACCATGTCTTTTTTTTTTATTCCTTTCATGTTTCTGATGTTGAACTATGGCTGCTGTACTTCTCGCTCTTTTGCAGCCAATGCCAAGTTAATTTCCTTGGCATTATCTAGTCTAGAGTGTAGATCTAGGGTTCTGTGACTTTTCTGGCATTATCTAGTCTAGAGTGTAGATCTAGGGTTCTGTGACTTTTCTGGCATTATCTAGTCTAGAGTGTAGATCTAGGGTTCTGTGACTTTTCTGGCATTATCTAGTCTAGAGTGTAGATCTAGGGTTCTGTGACTTTTCTGGCATTATCTAGTCTAGAGTGTAGATCTAGGGTTCTTTGACTTTTCTGGCATTATCTAGTCTAGAGTGTAGATCTAGGGTTCTGTGACTTTTCTGGCATTATCTAGTCTAGAGTGTAGATCTAGGGTTCTGTGACTTTTCTGGCATTATCTAGTCTAGAGTGTAGATCTAGAGTTCTGTGACTTTTCTGGCATTATCTAGTCTAGAGTGTAGATCTAGGGTTCTGTGACTTTTCTGGCATTATCTAGTCTAGAGTGTAGATCTAGAGTTCTGTGACTTTTCTGGCATTATCTAGTCTAGAGTGTAGATCTAGGGTTCTGTGACTTTTCTGGCATTATCTAGTCTAGAGTGTAGATCTAGGGTTCTGTGACTTTTCTGGCATTATCTAGTCTAGAGTGTAGATCTAGGGTTCTGTGACTTTTCTGGCATTATCTAGTCTAGAGTGTAGATCTAGGGTTCTGTGACTTTTCTGGCATTATCTAGTCTAGAGTGTAGATCTAGGGTTCTGTGACTTTTCTGGCATTATCTAGTCTAGAGTGTAGATCTAGGGTTCTTTGACTTTTCTGGCATTATCTAGTCTAGAGTGTAGATCTAGGGTTCTGTGACTTTTCTGGCATTATCTAGTCTAGAGTGTAGATCTAGGGTTCTGTGACTTTTCTGGCATTATCTAGTCTAGAGTGTAGATCTAGAGTTCTGTGACTTTTCTGGCATTATCTAGTCTAGAGTGTAGATCTAGGGTTCTGTGACTTTTCTGGCATTATCTAGTCTAGAGTGTAGATCTAGAGTTCTGTGACTTTTCTGGCATTATCTAGTCTAGAGTGTAGATCTAGGGTTCTGTGACTTTTCTGGCATTATCTAGTCTAGAGTGTAGATCTAGGGTTCTGTGACTTTTCTGGCATTATCTAGTCTAGAGTGTAGATCTAGGGTTCTGTGACTTTTCTGGCATTATCTAGTCTAGAGTGTAGATCTAGGGTTCTGTGACTTTTCTGGCATTATCTAGTCTAGAGTGTAGATCTAGAGTTCTTTGACTTTTCTGGCATTATCTAGTCTAGAGTGTAGATCTAGGGTTCTGTGACTTTTCTGGCATTATCTAGTCTAGAGTGTAGATCTAGGGTTTTGTGACTTTTCTGGCATTATCTAGTCTAGAGTGTAGATCTAGGGTTCTGTGACTTTTCTGGCATTATCTAGTCTAGAGTGTAGATCTAGGGTTCTGTGACTTTTCTGGCATTATCTAGTCTAGAGTGTAGATCTAGGGTTCTGTGACTTTTCTGGCATTCCGCAACGGATTGGGGTCATGAGGTCCAGTTTCTTTCCCGGGCATTCCGTCATGGCCCAGCATGCATTGAAAGAATGCTCACATCTTGTTGTAAGCTAGCAGGGAGAAAGAGCTAGGATCGGTATGCTGTGCATTCCCAGTCATCCATGGGAGCTCTCCTAAAACGGAGGGCTAAAATTATGTGCTCTCTCAAGGAATCTTCACGTCTTGTCCAGAACTGCCTTCCAGCTCATATCACCTGTCGTATGTCCATTGTGGGATCCTTATGCATGCAGTAAACCAGGTAAAAGCCGGAGTAAGGTATGGAGCTTGATTGATTCCTCCAAGCTCAGCGTGCAATGCTGGGTTCTCAACACGTGTCACCACGGGGGAAATCAAGATGCTTTATGCTGGATAAGCTGGATAGGGTCTATCGGGGATCCACTGAACCTGGAAGAACGTGGTGAATTAACGACTGAAACTCACCAATTATATCAATGCCCTTGTTAATGCTCATCAGCCACACGCTTCCCATTAATTAATTTAACCAGCTCCATCAAAAGGTAATGTTTACTTTTTACTAATTACTTCCTTATTTTTTATTTTTTTTTTCTAGGAGGTCGATTAAGGATCAAGGATTCCACGGAGGGATCAGGGCTAAAAAATGTTTGGGGATCCCTGGTTAAGGACATTTCATCATTTCTTATACTTGCAGTTTTCTAGGATATTTGTTGCGACCGCAGGTGAAGTTCAAAGCTGTGCGCAAGAGAGACAAAGGCAATGGACCTAAATCCAGCAGCCTGAGAGGACGAAGCTGCCGATTGCATCAACTGGCGATGCTCCCTAGGGCGTCACCTCAGATTGGGTGAAAAGAAACTCTCACCACAAGCACAAGAGAAAAGAACACGACGCAAGGAACTAAACACGGCTGTTTGTGCCCTAAAAGCAGCTGAGGGCTATCACCTCAGGGGCACATTCCCATAGCCCGTTATGACTTGAAGAGAACTACTGCTACTCTTGTGTCTGCTGAGATCTTAAATCTCTGTGTCTGTTGTTTCTCGTGCCCTCCATTTTCTCCATAGACGCTAAATTTTTCTAAACGATTCATTTTATTTTTTTTTTTTTCGAATGCAACTCAAGAATTTTTTCTGTCATCTTTTTTATCTTTGTCTGCAGTGAACTTGTGCATTTGTTCTCCTCGACTTTCCTTCTCTCATTGCTGTTTACTTAAGTGTTAAATTATTTTGCATTATATGCATATTCATAGTATTTCTTGATTTTTTGGGGTTTTTAGTTTTCCTTCCCCAGACATTCTAAAAAGTAGAGATTCCAATCTCCTAAACTGTCATCACGCAATTTCTTAAACCACTGTGTTTTTAGACAGCCGGAATGTTTCAACCCATAAATGAAGCTCCCTTGAATCAAGGGCTTATTGTAATTGTCTGAAAGGTTAATACCCGATAAAACGAAGAACGAGGACTTTGAATTACTGTTGTTACACGGTTTTATCTTACGGCTATCCCGAGGAAGGCGGGCAGTCCTGTACTGCGTCCAGGCGATTTGAAGAACGGAACGATATAAAGCGATAGTCTGGGAACAGCGACTGCGAGAACCAGCACGCAACAAGTTGCCAAATATTAAGATTGATGAAGGAACATTAGCAAATAAAACTTGGACGACATTCTATCTTTGTACCGTGAGAAAGGGAAATAACGAATGTTAAAGATAATGTAAATAAAGATAATGTGCACTTTTGATTGCTGTTCTTAACGGTAGAAATTCTAATGTTAACATGTTTCATATTGGATGTAACTTTGGATGTTAACATGTTTCATTTTGGACGTAACTTTGGAGGTTAATTTGTTTCATACTGGACATAACTTTGGAAGTTAACATGTTTCATACTGCACGTAACTTTGGAAGTAAACTTGTTCCATATTGGTTATTAACTTTGGTCGTTAACATGTTTCAAATTGGACGCAGTTTTGCTTGTTAAGACGTTTCATATTGGACGAAAGTTAATATGTTTCAAATTGAACGTAACTTTTGAAGTTAACATATTTCATATTGGACTTAACTTTGGTCCTTAAAATGTTTCAAATTGGACGTAACTTTGGACGTTAACGTGTTTCATATCGGACCTAACTTTGGTCGTTGAATAGTTTCATATTGGACGTGTCGCGGGTTGTCTCCCCTGCTCTGCAATAGTGGTCCAATAATGGCCAAGCTTTAAGAAAAAGGATGATGGTTCTCAAAGGTACAAACAGTGGCTCAAGATTACTCTTGGTAGAGATGTAAATAGAAAAATGATGCTTCTATTTCAGGGAGTCTCACAGGGATTTGTAGAATGGCAAGTACAACAACTGAGCCATCTAAAAGTTAGTAATCTCCGTGCACTTCTGTGAGAAAATATGTTTTGACTCGTATTTTACGAACCCCTAGCTGAAGGTGATTCCACAAAATAGTAAGGTGTATAGCTCTGTATCTATACGTATTTTTTTTTTAAATCAGTAACAAAACAAAAAAAAGATTAATTGTGGATTATTATCAACAGAGTTAGAAGAATGGTAATTACTTTTATCAAAACAAAACAGTTAAATTTATCTCCATAGCAAGATCTTGAATGAAGGTGGGTGAAAATGATGAAAGTGTTCATTTTTTTTTTTTCCTTAACCAGCGGCACTTGGGCTTTCAGCCCTTCGGCCCAATGACATGTCATTGCGAGGCTGGGGAACCTGAGGACTTTCCTTCCAACTCGGTCAGGAGCTTCGCACCGTCCCATCCACAGAGGGTTTATCACAGGAGCCGTTCAGGTTATTCAGTCAAATTTCCGGTCGTAAACATTCCTTCAAACGCTGACGCCCGGGTTTGAACCATGAACACCTGGTCGCCAGTACAACGCCGTAGCCATTACACCAGCGCGGCTCCGAAAGTGTTCATAAGCTGAGTTAGTGCTAGGTACTATGAAGACAACTGAAATCTGGTTTCGTCACTGTTGGTTCCCAGTGGAGTTTTGACCGTTCCTTCTATTCAGGAGTCGAGTTGTTTGGCAACAGCACGTCCCTTGCACATCAGGGTTAACTGCTCAGATTGCCTCGTCAAGTGTCCGCAAGACCCATCTGTTGTAGGTGGATAGCGTCGCCTTCTTGCAACTGGTACCAACAACTGAGAGGACATAAATGCCTTTGTAAGTCTGATGTCACCTTATATAAATATCAGGTGACGTCCTCTTCCCTAAACCATTTCATCTCCCTCCAAATTTCTCCCGATGCTCCTGAGTATGAGTATTAAATCTCAACTCATCGAGTCAGATGAAAAAGTATTAGGAGAGCGGAAGACAACAAGCGTATCATTTTCATATATATATATATATATATATATATATATATATATATATATATATATATATATATATATATATATATATATATATATATATATATATATATATATATATATATATCCCAAGGTAAGGAGTCTTATATTTTAGTAAACATTACCCTCAATCCCTCATCTGAACATTATTGCCTAACCATTTAAGGTATTGCCTCTCTACGTGTTTTTATCAAAATCATTATATCACTGACTTATCCTCTGGAATTCCATACGTGGTATGTCTGTCGTCCAGATTATTAAGTCACGATAACTTTAGGATAGGATGTGTTTTTGCTTCCATGTTATCTCATTAATGACAAATGTGAGTGATACAATCTAGATTTGCTGGTTTCTCACTGAATGTAATTAAACGTTAATGTTATATAGTCTGTTTACACCCACTGTTGCGAGTGTAGTGGTTTGGTCTATATCATCGCCACACAGGCTAATTCAATATATGTATGCTGCTGACCTGTCACTGTGTCTGGAATGTTGACCTGGGTGTGTGTTGATATGTTCGCACACCACAGTACGTACATAAGGGTACATGCAGGAGTCAAGAAGGGTTGCAAACGACTGGAACAGTTCGATACTGTTTATTCCGTTACAACACAGATACGATGACATAAATGACACACATTCGACAGCAAAACACGAATCATAGTATATAATCTCCACACTGCATCAATACCTAATACGGCCTGTCCTAATCCTGGACTTATAATAGCTTAATAGCTTCATACATCTCCACACTGCAGTTAATATATAATATGGCCTGTCCTAATCCTGGACTGATAATAGCTTAATAGCTTCATACATCTCCACACTGCAGTTAATATATAATATGGCCTGTCCTAATCCTGGACTTATAATAGCTTAACAGCTTCACAAATCTTCGTACTGCGGCTAAACATAATATGGCCTACAAAAGTACCTTAATACACAGCGAAGCCTGCATCACCCGGCAGCTTCATTAATCTTCAAAATATGGCCTACAAAAGTACTTCAATACATAGCAAAGCCTGCATCACACGGCAGCTATAATAAGGTTCATATGGCCTAAACAAATCTTCACTGCAGTGTATCACATAGGCTGTACACACAGCGAAATATATAAGTCGACATTTTCTCAAATCCTACGTAGGCATACATTATCCAAAAAACACTGGGACTCGACCTACACGGTCCACGCCCAAAACACAACTCCCTAAATCACACACTAGTCCCGCCAAAAAAAAACCCGTCACGAGATTCGGTTGTCTTGAACACCGTTCTCGATAACACATGCAGACTAGCGAGCTATTCACATGACTCAAAACAGTACAGAATAAATACATTAAACAGCGTTCACACGCTTATCTGTACTCTGTCACCCGAAAAATAGGAAAAGATAATTATATCCTAAAGTCAGACAAGTATCCGCTTAATCAAGCGTTGCAACTCGAAATTTAATTTGTCTAAAAAACCATTCTAAAGATTACTTCCCCTTTCATAAGTTCCACTTGCAACAGTTACCACCCGCTCCGGGAAAAAAAAATGATTCTATCATTTTTTTTTGAAAAAAATTAAGTCCCAAAAACAAAAAATTTAGAAGAAAATGAAGCTCTAACATATGCTTACAAAAATCATCTTATTTTAAATCAAATTATATCTACAACAAATATCAGCATTAAAGTGTAAAGTAGCAATTAAAGCATACAGCATAATGAGCTAAGTATAAAAAGTAATTAGTTAAATATACAAATATGATCAGTTCCAAAATTAAGTCAAGTATACGTATATTTAGTACAAACCAAACTGAAAACAACCAATCGAAAGAGAAAACACAAGATCAATCAAAAGAAGAATGATCTGTAAAAAATGAAAGTAAAAACTCAACAATACTATATACTCATAATTAAGTTGGACAATTACATGTAAAATAAATACAACTATCATAAATAGATATGTTATATCAAGTCATATAACCACTCCAACAATACAAAGAATATAGGTATAAGTGTTGAAAGAAGACAAAGTATACAAATAGAATCAAGTAAAACGAAGATGAGGTACGAAAGTATAAACAAGATATGAAATCCATACCGAAAAGACAACAGAAAAGAAGGAATGAAATGAAGAATAGTTACCAAAGACAGATAGAAAGCAAAGGCACGAACACAAAGAAAGTCAATAACAGTATATACTAATAACTGTTTTGATCAGATAACCTATTCAAAAATAAATATATAAACATGATCGAAAAGCACAACACAAAATATCAAAGTATATCTATACTAACACCACCAAAAAATAATTTACAACTAAACAAAACCTAATAAGTAATTTAACTAAGTTATAAGAGTTATACAAAACTAACATAAATAAATTATAGGCATCGAACAAACAAGTAATAGCATTGCTATAACTAATACTACCAACGCACAATGAAGCGCTAAAATAAAAATACATCATCATAAAAAACAACTTTTTACAAGAACTAATCAAACTACATATCAATGATATCACGAAGTCAAATGCTGGGCACACACAACAAAAAATTACAATGCCAAAAAAAAAATCATTTTTTTCAACAGTACCGTACAAACATATTTTTTTTCTCGATAAGTTACATAAAAACAGTATTTAATTTTTAAGTAATTCAGTAATACTTTAAGTAAAGCCTAATAATGAAATCAATATTTTAACAAAATGAGTGAAATATAAAACAAAAATCCTATCTCGAAGAAACCTTTAAATCAACACATGTAAATTTAATTTATTCTTTAAGTTCTTTCTGCTGACAATTACGTTCAGCTCAGTAAAATGCTATTTAGCTATAACTTTATCTCTTATTCAAATCGATAAGATATACATCTATAAATAAATCTACAATCTGTTATTACTATGAAATATAAAAAAGGTTCTATAAAAATATCTACAAAAAATAATTTTTTTTTTTTAAATAATCTGCTAAGAAAATAATCTACATGTCTGACTGGCAAGAAAATCAAGTTCTGGAAAAATTGAAGTTTCACAAAAAGTTAACAAACAGAGTGCTCTACAGCAAAGGGAGAATTTCCTAGAAGGTGTTGCTAAAGAGAGCGAACTACAGGCAACTGTGTATAAGCTTAAAAGTGAGATACTTGAATCAAACTCAGAACTTTCTAGTGCACAAGCTACATTAAATTCAGCTTTAAGCAAAGTCCAAGACTTGGAAGCTCAGATAGGTAATCTCACGCGGGAACTTCAAGAACAGAAAGAGATGTATGAGAAATTGAAGGTTGAGAGAAATGTCTGTGAGAAGACTTATAAAGATATGCTTCAGGATGTGTTGGATGACAATGATAGTCTCAGTCGCCAACTGAAAGAAAAGAGTAATGTATCATCGGAGAATATGAATGAGTTAAAGGCACAAGCTGCTCAAATCCAAGGACTTCAGGCTCAAGTGGCTCGACTTCAGCCACAGATAGAAGAGGTTCAAAAGATGAGATTGAGGAAACTAGCGCGACAGAGGAAAGCAAGCAAAGAAAAGGATGAAAAGGTGAAAGTTGATAAAGTTGTTATTTTATTCCCAGTTAATGATATCCACCAAAAGGATAAATATAAGTGGATGGAAGCAGACATCATCATCATCAGTTGATAAGATCTCTATGGTGTTGTTTGCTCCACTGTAGTGTATGGAATGTCAACTTGACCTACGCAGTGGTGTGTAGACATGGATTGAGTGTATAATGTGCGAATGATAATAAGGGTTCGTGGTGTTGACAAATGTTCTTTTCTCACACTCATGTATTGCTGGAAGTCATCGACACCAACGACTGTGTACCTTTACTAAAGTTTAATTGGACGTACACACTCGACAGCACAGATAGTGACAAATCACAGGTTGGCATAATACATCATGGTACAGTGGATAACTGGTCTTGCAATGTTATGTTACATGGGCACTCATGTAGAATAATATTATAATGGACTGTCAGTAGCCAAGCCCTCAGTATCTCCCATACATATATATCATCTGACTTCACTGACTGAGCACGTCAGCTTATAAACAATTTTTCAGATGGCTTCTAAACCTAATCTCGTCTAGCGACGATTCTCCAACATAATGTTCAGCACATATTTTTTTCATATAATAATATTGAACCGCTAATAAAGGGTTCTCATGTGTAGCAGTGATCTCTGGACTAATCAAGCGATAATACGGGCATCCCTTTTCTCTTCTTGAAAGTCACTACATGTTTGGTTCCAAGATGGCTTCACTCGTGAGCTGTCACTCACGTTTGGATACAGATAATGAATCTGTCCTAAAGTTAGTCATTCATAAAACATTGCATTGCTCTGTAGATTTGATCATGAACAATTGACTGCATTCTACAGAATATAGTGCTGCTAGGAATCGAAGTCGTTTTCATCGAGTCAAATATATTCTCTTAGACATTCAAATCGTACCTATCGAAAATGGTGGCTTCGTACGAGAGTTCAATATAATATAATACTCCACACTGCATCAATACCTAATACGGCCTGTCCTAATCCTGGACTTATAATAGCTTAATAGCTTCATACATCTCCACACTGCAGTTAATATATAATATGGCCTGTCCTAATCCTGGACTTATAATAGCTTAATAGCTTCATACATCCCCACACTGGCCACCAACTGATACAATCTAGATTTGCTGGTTTCTCACTGAATGTAATTAAACGTTAATGTTATATAGTCTGTTTACACCCACTGTTGCGAGTGTAGTGGTTTGGTCTATATCATCGCCACACAGGCTAATTCAATATATGTATGCTGCTGACCTGTCACTGTGTCTGGAATGTTGACCTGGGTGTGTGTTGATATGTTCGCACACCACAGTACGTACATAAGGGTACATGCAGGAGTCAAGAAGGGTTGCAAACGACTGGAACAGTTCGATACTGTTTATTCCGTTACAACACAGATACGATGACATAAATGACACACATTCGACAGCAAAACACGAATCATAGTATATAATCTCCACACTGCATCAATACCTAATACGGCCTGTCCTAATCCTGGACTTATAATAGCTTAATAGCTTCATACATCTCCACACTGCAGTTAATATATAATATGGCCTGTCCTAATCCTGGACTGATAATAGCTTAATAGCTTCATACATCTCCACACTGCAGTTAATATATAATATGGCCTGTCCTAATCCTGGACTTATAATAGCTTAACAGCTTCACAAATCTTCGTACTGCGGCTAAACATAATATGGCCTACAAAAGTACCTTAATACACAGCGAAGCCTGCATCACCCGGCAGCTTCATTAATCTTCAAAATATGGCCTACAAAAGTACTTCAATACATAGCAAAGCCTGCATCACACGGCAGCTATAATAAGGTTCATATGGCCTAAACAAATCTTCACTGCAGTGTATCACATAGGCTGTACACACAGCGAAATATATAAGTCGACATTTTCTCAAATCCTACGTAGGCATACATTATCCAAAAAACACTGGGACTCGACCTACACGGTCCACGCCCAAAACA
This sequence comes from Oreohelix idahoensis, assembly GCA_024509875.1. NCBI lineage: Eukaryota > Metazoa > Mollusca > Gastropoda > Stylommatophora > Oreohelicidae > Oreohelix > Oreohelix idahoensis. The sequence continues at coordinate 1,312,647 of JAMPIV010001843.1, read as the reverse complement.
CAACTCCCTAAATCACACACTAGTCCCGCCAAAAAACCCGTCACGAGATTCGGTTGTCTTGAACACCGTTCTCGATAACACATGCAGACTAGCGCGCTATTCACATGACTCAAAACAGTACAGAATAAATACATTAAACAGCGTTCACGCGCTTATCTGTACTCTGTCACCCGAAAAATAGGAAAAGATAATTATATCCTAAAGTCAGACAAGTATCCGCTTAATCAAGCGTTGCAACTCGAAATTTAATTTGTCTAAAAAACCATTCTAAAGATTACTTCCCCTTTCATAAGTTCCACTTGCAACAGTGAGTTACCCCTATTAGACTCATCATAAGATGAGCGGAAGTAGTTATGCAATCTAGTGTGTGTATGGACAGCTTAATCCGTCTATTGCTGGCGATTAATCAACCAGCTCCAGGTGGCTTTGATTCTCTTCTTGCTAAGCGTCGACAGGCCTCACAAAGAAAGATAAACAGGTCAGACGGGTGGCGAGACGATAAATTACCTGGGGTCGACCTGGCAAGGTGAAGATAATATCGATGTTGTTTTTCTGTTGTCTAGTTTTCTACTTCTTTATTTCTTACGATTGCATGAAAACAAAATATAATAAGCGGGTGAAAGGGAAAAGGGGAATGGCACAAGTCTAATATTTATTTACTGTTTACAGGCCTCGGGTTTCCCTTCCTTATGTGTTATAAATTTTCACCACAATATCAAGTACCTAGCTCACATTGCAACAATATAACTTATCCCGAACTCTTTCTATCGCAGAGTCCTTTGAACAGCATTCACGACTGTCCTATCACGTGCTCCTAGGTTGCGCAATGATCTCTAGAGATTTGCTGCTACCCAGACGTCCTTATTCTTCTCTAGATCTCATTGGCTGACCCAAAAGAAGAGCCATAGCTACGCCGTGAAAGAGCCAGTCTGCAGTTGGCGCAGCATTACATCATAATCCTGATAATGATGACGAGAAACAATATAATGACAGCGTTGTTACTAATTATATGCACGTGCCGGTTCTCAGAATGCACGAGGAAGGATGTGAGTGAGTTATCTTCTTTTTTTCTTTCCATTTATCTTTTTGTTTCTATTTCCGATTTCATTTGTTGGTTTACTGTTGTTGTTGTTTTGAAAAGGTGATGGGTGGAAAGCGGGAACTTAACAGCTGACCATTATTCCCTCTTCTCGTTCCATCTTGGTCTACCCTGTCCAACCTGAAAATTGGTTATAATTGGGGTATTAAGTGTCACTTTATTTACTAATTTTGTATTAAATTTAAATAACTATTGTCTTTTGCAGTTGCTGGTTGTAATTTATATTAGTATTTGTCATTTTATTTTCAGTTTTGTATTGTATATATTGTCCTTTGCACTTTGTTTTAATTTGTACTAGTATTTGTTCTTTTTGGGTTGGTGTTTTTTTTTTAAACCTCGTTGTCTTTCCTTGTCCTATGTTAGTAAGTTTGCTAATTTTTCTGTTTTTTGTTTTTGTTTTTGGTTGTTTTTTTATTTTTATTAATGATTTGTTAGTTTTTGCTGCTTAATTTCTTTTTTCTATTTCTATATGGTTGAATGTCTTTTCTGGAGTATTATTTTTGTTATTATTACCAATATTGTCACTGTTATTAACCTTATATATTTTCCTTTGTTTTATGTATATATCGTTTAAGTATTTCTCACGAAATGGCTTAATTAAGAGTCTGTCTGAGTAAAGAGACAAGACACCAGTTTTGAGGAAAGTCTGAGAAGATAGATTAGGATGAGAATTAAAGTGACTGTGGAGGATGAGACTTATAGCTTCAAGGGTGAGAACCTAGATTGACTCTCCCTCGCCACTTGTGACTTGTTTTATAGCTACTGTCTCACCACCTCTCGCTCAGCTGAGATAAGGTTTACACTAAATATTAGCCACAGACACCACTGTACAGTTAAAGAATACAGGTACAGTATAGTGAAAGACAAACTGATCCAGAGCACATTTTATATACTGAAGCACATTAAAAACGCACCACTATTATATATACTGATGCCGTGAAGCTGGAAAAAAAAGTGTGGGAATGGATTTTCTCCGTGTTTGCCAAGAGGTAGAGAGCGAATGGCTGCTGGAATGGAAAGTGCATTATTCAACCCACGGGTTTGTGTACAGACTACATGAAAACGATGAAAGTTACACGTGCAACACGATTCCCAACAGCTATGACCCTGAAAATGTGTACGCGTTGTGGCAGTATACTCGGTATAAAAAGGCCGTTGAGAAAAAACACCCAGTACATGTGCTTGAAATGCCACGACTATCTGAAAACGACCGCCAACGAGCCATTGGTATGTTGGAGACCGGAATGAGCTCGCTGGCCATTGCCAGAAGGATGAATTGCCACCACAGCACTATTGTACGTCTCAATGAACGTTACGGAACCACTGGCAGTGCCCGGGATAGACTTCGGAGTGGCCAACCACGAGTTACTACCCCTGCGCAAGATCGTCATATTGTGCTGAGTTACCTAAGGAATCGTACTCTCCCGGCAAGTCAAACAGCAGGAGCAATAGTGGGTAGACATGGGCAAGTCTCTTGAATGACAGTCATACGACGACTCAGAGATACAGGCCTTACTGCAAGACGACCTTATGTTGGGCCAAACTTGACTCACAGACATCGTCAGCAGCGCCTGCAATGGGCAGAGCAACATGTCAGATGGACTAGACTGCAGTGGAATGCTGTCCTATTCACAGACGAGAGCAGATTCAACATATCCTTTGCTGATGGACGTATGCGGATTTGGCGACGGTGTGGAGAGCGCTTTGCAGATTGCTGTGTCAACCGATTTGGAGGTGGCAATATTCACATTTGGGGATGATTCAGTTTTCACCATCGCTTGCCTCTTCACGTCCTCCGTGGAAATGTTAATGCTGTGACATATCGAGATGAGGTTCTGGATGCACTGGTTGCTGCTGCGTTCACAATTTATCCAGACTTGCAGCTTCTCCAGCAGGATAACGCACGTGCATTTTTTTTTTGTATTTTTGGTTTTCTCCCTTCCTGCACAGAATGCAATTAATTTCATAACAATCAAATGTACAAATTAATGACCAGCATAGATTCACAGGAAAATGAATAAAGATTCCAAATATGTAAACTTGTAAACACTTATATTTACATTTCACACTCTGTTCCTGGATTATACAGGTGGTGCGTTTTTAATGTGCTTCAGTATAGTTTATTAAACCCAAAAAAATCTTTACCACAGCGAAAAACAACAAAAACGTGCAAGTTCGCACAACCTGAAAAAAAGAACAAATCAACGAATGACACAATTATCAAATTACCACGCTCTCTTCCACATCTACACGAACACAACTAAGGTTAAAGAAATATAACGGGCGGTGGTCTCTAAGTAAGAGCCACCACCACCTGAACACTACTATTACTAACTAAATACACTGTGGAGTCCCACACATCACAAGAGTACTCTCCACTAGTTTTCACTCTGTCCCGTTTAACCAGTCAGAGGAAGACTTATTAACTAATCTGACTAAAATGTATCAAAGGCGCTCCTGGCGGTCCTACACAACTAACTTATACACCACTAAATCCTACTCCACTGAATTCTGTAGAACTAACTCAGAGGCTTCCCTCTAAGTATTATCTATCTTACTCTACAGTTCCAGGAAAAACCACTAACTCCACTCTCTCCCCTCTACTTCAGTTCAGTGCCTTCCTGACGCTATCGTCTTCGTCTGATACTCAGATGCGTTACTCTTCGTCAGGTACCTCCTCCCGTTAGCATTTAGAGAGGTATGATCGCCCTCTCTCCTCTTCAGAATAACTGATGAAGGGACCCTTGGTGAGTATACATATATATTTGTGCCTCTGACTGTAGATCTAGAAATGATGGTGGCACTCAATTCTTCACACAACGACGAATAAAACCGCTTCGGGTTTTGTTTGGCCTACTGCTTTATTGTGACAGTATGTAAACAATACCAGGCAACGTAGCCTGTTGTGTATTGGGCCGTAGGAGTCAAGCGCTCCAATTTCTAAGCAATTCAACGCTGAGGTAAATGTTTCCTCACGTCAGGAGAATTCCCAATGCCTCTCCGTCTTGCAGACGTAACTAAGGGCGCCCGTTACTTTGCGCGTACCCAGTTTTTTTCAATTACAATAATGTCTCTTGCCTCCCTCTCCGAAAAGGCAAAGTCCGTTGCAGGCTTAGGGTTACATACAACGCCGTGAATCGCTGTAAAACAAAATAACAACTTATATACACCAATTCACAAAAATCATAATTCAAACACATTAACAACCAAAGATGTACATACACAACGTTTTCCCATACCATAATAAAACTTCACTAAATACAAGCCTTCATGCTCTACCCTATTTCTGCCCTCGGGTCAGACTTAACAGATCACCCCTTCCCCTCTCTTTCACCGATAACAGCTTGTCTCTTACGCTTAACACAGACGCGGACTGACCTGATTGCTTCTGAGGCCAGCTCGTGACCTAGGTAGATACGCGGCACAACACCGCTTCGCTGTATCCCGATTGTAAAGTTTCTTTCTTCTTTATTTGTTTATTTCCCACTCTGTAAAGTGTCAGTCTGTATGCTCTGTAAGGAAGAGTGGTGTGTTGTTGAGATCAGGCATGCCCCCAGTCTACCCAGCTGTAAATGGGTAACTCACCCTAGTCCTGAGTTAGGGAAGGCAAAGGCTCCAGGGGAAGCAGGCCCTAAACTTGGTCACTCCAACCGACGCAGGATGGTGTATGTATGAAGTAGAAGTGTAGAGTGTGATTACCGCGAATGGTGTACTGTTCGTGTGCTGACCAATATAACCACTCATACACTTGTGTCTACAAGGCACCAATGCAGACTGCTGGAATCTTTGTTTACTCAATTTATTCAGACGTACACACTGGGACATACGAGTACATCATGGTATGTTGACATATCAATTTGTAGGTATACATAGCAGATCTGAAGTCATGACACATTCAGAAATAATGGGCAGTACATCAAAAGTTCAATTGTCATGATACATTATGGCCGCATCCCCCTATCTGACTAAACGCGTCAGTGAAGGCAGATCGGTAAATAACTAAAGTTACTTGACGTCCATAGTTTGTAGCATATATTATGAAACCACGAAAGAGGGGGTTTCTAGCAAGATTGAGATCTCCCTGTCACTGTCCGATAATAGGATAAATAATCTGTTCTCTTGGCAGTGATCAAAACATATGATGACCGAAATCTAACATGGCCGCCTCCCTGAGTTGTCGTTCACTCATTCATAGGAAGGAGAATATAAGCCAGAGTTAATTTATAATGGGTATATAAATGATTTCATAAATGTTTCCATACAGCTCTACGGTGATCAGGTTAATTCACGTAGCCATAACCGCTGCAGGAAAGTCTGTCATCTTCGTCGATACAAAACACGACCCTAGCGATACGAAGCACAATGTTCCATCTAGGTCGAATCGACATGAGATCATCAATATAGGGTCTGGCAATACATGGAGTCCGAATTATACATTGTACCGTACCTTAGGAGAGTCTCTAACATAAACTATAGTAGAGATACCATCTCCTTTAGAAGAAAACCACTTCATGAATCATATTTCCTTAAGAATCTACCAGCCCTTTGAAAAGTGCGTACCCGCCATTATCACGGTACATCGGAACTCATCACGACTTGTCAAGACAACTCATACTTCCGCTAGACCGGAATAACAAGAATCTAGTCCCGCCTACCCATCCAAAATATACAATATAGGACTGATTCTACTTGTACTAATAATATGTAATACATATGAATTCAGGCCATAAACATAATAAGCAAATTAATCTATTTTCTGGCCCTAAAAATAAGTACAAATATAAGAGCAATATCCTTGCGCCGGATCAATATCCAGAACGATTACTCCTATAATCAAAAGTGTGAATCAAACATGGATTATCTCGCTTTCCCCATAGACAGCATTTTCATACACAAATGAATGAATGTCTATATTTTTCCCATATTAAATAGCCATATCGATTTTTGTAACATGTGCGTCAAAATATGCACGCAACAGATTACCACACCCCTCGGGAAAAAAAATGGTACTTTTTTTTTTTTGAAATCCATCTAGGAGCAACATACAATAGGCTCACAACGCACCAATACAATGCGCAGATGATAAGCATAAGTTTTATGACCTTAGAGAAAGTACTTCTCTAAGTATAAATATTTCCAGAGAGGTGTCACCAACGCATAATACAATATTAGCAATGACCCAATTTCCACATTAGTTTATACATAAATTTCATCTAAGATATCTTAACATCATGATCATCAAAGACGAAAAACATTGAAAGATCAGCGGTGAATAAATATCAATGAACCGCTAAGTAGTGTTACAATCAATATATGATATATTACATATGTGTACACATTTCAACATAGAAACAACTGTATCAAAGTTGTATAACAGTTATGAATCATGTGGGCATCTAGACAAAATATCTGCCATCACATTTTCTGACCCACGGATAGCTTGCACCGAAAAATGAAATGGCTGTAGAGCAATCGCGTATCGCGTTGATCTCGCGCTCTTCAGATTTTTACTCTGAATAGCCGTAAGAGCTTTCTGGTCAGTTTCCACAATGAAATGCGCGCCCAGAAGAAATCTTTGCAGTTTAAGGATTGACCAAACCATAGCCAATAATTCACGGTCTAGGACCGAGTAATTCTTCTCTGCGGCATTTAATTTCCGAGAAATATACATCACAGGATGCAGAGTTCCAGAGTACTCTTGCATTAGTGCAGCTCCAATCCCGGTGGATGAAGCGTCACTACGAAGAATAAATGTCTTATCCTTAGAAGGCAATACTAGGATAGGTGAAGTAGAAAACATAGTTTTAACCTTATCCAAAGAGGATTGACATTCTTGAGTCCAATGGACTACATTAGGAGACCCTTTCTTTAGCAAGGAAGAAAGAGGTGACATAATGGAGGACAGATTCGGGATGAATCGTCCATAAAATTGTATTAGACCTAAGAGACTTCGTACTTGCTTTTTAGTCTTAGGAATAGAAATGTTAAGTATCTTGCTTGTATTATGGTCTTCTGTTTTTAGGAACCCATGACCAACACGGTGTCCTAAGAAAGATATTTCGCTAAAACCAATACATGCTTTCGATGGTTTCGCTGTCAGGTTATGCTCGCGTAAGATAGACAATAGTTCATTTATACCATTATAGTGATCGTTCCAAGTATCACTGAAAAGACAGATGTCATCCAGATACGCAATGACATCTGAGCGATGAGATAGGATTCGACGCATCATGCGTACAAATGTAGCAGGGGCGTTCATAAGACCGAAAGGCATGAAATTCCATTGGAATAGACCCCTAGGCGTCGAAAAAGCAGTAAACGGTTTGGCGTGTTCGGATAGTGGAACTTGCCAATATCCCTTAGACAAATCGAGTTTAGTAAAGAAGTGAGAATTCGATAGTCTCGTAAGTAGCTCTTCTAGTAAAGGCATAGGTTCCGCATCAAATTTAGTCACTTGATTCAATTTCCGATAATCCACGCAAAGACGTATGTTATTGTCTTTTTTCCGTACTATAACCATCGGCGAAGAATATGCTGATGTGGATGGTTCAATAATTTTTAACTCTATCATCTCATCTAACTCTTTCTCTACCTGTGCTTGAAAATGTATCGGGATAGGATACGGTCTGACTCTTATAGGACTATGGTCAGTAAGAATAATGTCATGTTGAATGACATCAGTTTGACCAGGAATGTCAGTAAGGACATCCTGAAATTGTTCTAACATAGTAGAAACTTGTTTCTGCTCTCCTGGAGATAATTCTGGAGAAATTGCAACATCTTTCCATGATTCATTAGAGTGAAGAGGAATCATTGGAAAAGGTAAATTTACATCCGAGAAACTCGTTTCCTCATCCTGTATTACTGACAGAGATGAGTACTGTCCATGTTGGACTGGAAAATCGTCCGTTGCCTGGAAAACAGGTTGTAAATAATCAGGACGTTCATGGAATTCCGTGAGCATGTTGATGTGGAAGGTTTTACGCTTCCCGTCAATATCGACGATATAGTCAACATCGGAAACTTTTGATATTATATCGTACGGACCTTTCCAAGAAATGAGAAGTCTATTTTCCCTACAAGGTAGCAAGACAAATGCTTTGTCACCTGGACAAAGTTGTCGCAAACATCTCTTTTTATTGGCCTCTCTATATGCAAAGAGAGCCGCGGGTAAAACCCTATCCCAATCCTGAGGATGATCTTCTGTTATCTCACCTAGTAGGTTTTTCAGAGTTCTATTCAAACGTTCCACCATCCCATTGGACATAGGATGATAAATACTACTCAGCGATCTCTCTATCTTCAGAGTCGACATTACTTGAGACATGGTATCCGATATGAGTTGGGTACCATGGTCGGATAATATTTCTGCTGGAAACCCCAGACGAGAAAATATTAACCAAAGAGCATCTGCGACATCAGCAGTAGTTATGCTCTTTAGAGGAACAGCCTCCGGCCAACGTGTGCACATATCAACACACGTCAAAATAAATTGGTGTCCTCTAGCAGACTTTATCTTAAATGGACCAATGATGTCTATCGCCATTTTTTGAAATGGCCGAATGGGAATGTCTGCAGCCTGAATAGGTGCATCATGGCGTGGACCTCTGGATTTAATCTCTTGACATACTTTACAAGATCGACAATAGATTCGTATGTCCTTATTCACAGCAGGCCAAAAGAAAGATTGAAGAACTCTAGCTTTAGTACGGGAAAAACCCATATGTCCAGCACATTGCGAATCATGAGCGTGCTGTAAGATTTTAACTCTCATATTTTTAGGCACAAGGATTTGAGAATGAATGGACTTAGCGGAGTCTTGTACCATACGTACAAGTACGCCATTCTTCATCGTAATCCAAGATTTACGATTTGTATCCTTATTCGGATCACCTTTTGTTGCCAGAGTAAAGAATTTCTTTAGAGTAGGATCATCTTCCTGCTGTTTGATAAAGGAATTGTGGGAAATCTCCAAGGGATCATCTTGGATCTGCGCATCATTATCTTCAGAATGTGAAGATTGTGGCATATTAAGAGCTTGAGCCCTAGTGATTACTGCATTAGCCGATTGCATATTAACATTTTCCCAATTAGAAATTTGCTGTGGAGTGCATTCTTTCACTCCATGAATGCGACCGATGATAAGATCAGCGATCGGATTCGGCAAGAGACATGCTTGCACCTCTCCTGTAAAGAAAGGCGTAGCAATATTGATAATGGCAGTGGAGTACTTCTCCAATGTGCCACCAAATGTTACACATTTGACTATATTGCCTGTAGCTCGAGAAGGATTTACGAGTGATTGCCTCACTCCAATGGTAGTGCACCCCAAATCGAAAAGAATTGATACCGGAGTACCATCTATTAGGCCCCTATTAAAGACAAGAGCACCCCTTCCATTATGCGCAATTGACGCATGGAGAGCGGGAAGCGGGTGACCGCAGCTTAAAGTAGAAACTGTGGTTGGATCGAATAATGTTTTGCATTGCGAACACTCAGATGCTCTAGCAAAATCGAAAGCGGAATTTGCTACACTGTTGGAGTCTTTTTTATCATTATTCTGATTATCGGTGTCGTGGAACTCCTGTTGTGCAGAGTTAGCCTGGTAATAAGATTTACCATGTCTTTTGTGTTGTGATCTACCTCGGTTATAATTGTCTCTATAATTATTATTGCCTCTGTTATAACCCCTATTTGGGTTTGAATCATAACATTCATGATCATAATCATCATGCTCATTATATTGAGTATCCCTGTAATATTGTTTCTTTTGTTTCCATGAAGCACTTGGGTAGTTCCTATAGCTACTCCCTTTCCGAGAATTTCTAACATTATGGGTACCCCTCGCGTGTCGAGGACTATCAGCCCGATTCCAGTTCTTCAAAGAAGAACCCTGATTTGAGTGGTTATCTTGGTTTTGATACTTATTCCAATTAACCTTTTTATCAAATTTATTTTTAGCTCCTTGGAATTTGTGTGAGTAATTCTGATTATATTCTGTTGCCGAAGCAACTGGCATACTCTCTTTAATGTTAGAGTTACTAAGAATCATGTCAGGGTGTGCCGTGGCATACTGGTCACAATATTCTTCCATTTGCTTTATTGTACCAGGTTTACGCTCATGTAAGAACTCGAGGAATGATTTATTTACAGAAGACATGACCTTGTCTCTTAGCAATAAATCCGTAAGACCATCAAATGTTTTCTCTGTTTTGGATAATTCAATCCATCGTGAAAGTGTAATTCGTGCTTTTGAGATGAAATCTGAGAATTCTACACCTACCTCAGGTCTCATTGTTTTAAACAAAAGACGATAACCTTCTTCAGACAGCTGATATCTCTTTATCAAAGCTGCCCTAACAGCATCATAATTATCTTTGTCGGCCTCTTCAACAAAATATAACTTACTCAGAGACTCCCCTTTTAGATTTTCAGACAACTGATTCACATACTGTGATTTGTCAACATTATGAGATCGACAAGCCCGTTCAAATCTAGAAAGCCAAAATGTTATGTCATCACTGGTAGGGTTAAACGCTGGTACCTTGACCTTGTACACAAAGGGTTTACCATTACCACCAGATGCCTGATTAACATTACTCATACATGTCAATTTTAATTTCTCTAATTCAAACTCATGTTCTCTTATTGCTTTTCTCTCTTCAGCTTCTCTATCTAATCTTCTCTGTTCTGCAGCAGCTTCTAATTTTTTCTGTTCTGCAGCAGCAGCAACTTCTAATTTTTTCTGTTCTGCAGCAGCTTCTAATTTCTTCTGTTCTGCATCAAATCTCCTTTCCTCCACTTGCATCTGCAATTTCTTTAGTTCAGCAGCAGTATCAGCTTCTTTTTCTAATCTTTTTTCTTCAGCCAGAGCTTTTTTTTTTCTTCAGCAGCAGCTTTTTTTTCTTCAGCAGCAGCTTCTCTTTCTAATCTTTTTTCTTCAGCCAGAGCTTTTTTTTTTCAGCAGCAGCTTTTCTCTCTTCAGCAGCTAATGCTTTGTCATATTGAGCAACAGCCCATTGTTCTAAGTCTTTTCCAGTCTTATCAAGAGATTTTCCTTGTGCAATAAAATAATCTAATGTAGACATATTGTCTTCTTAAATCAGAAACCTGAAAAAGTAAATAAATTACCCTCTTTCACCTTAATGGGAGACAAGTCTATACCATAGACTTAGTCTTAGTCCAAACTTGTATGGTTTATAATAACCAATGATAACTTGAGTACCTGTGGACAACAATAACTGTATCTCAAATACTGTGGGAGACAAGCCTTACAAAGGTCTTGTATACCTCAATGTAATCAAAGATCACTTGGGTACCTGTGGAAAATAATCATAAAGTACTGATCTGTACTATACTATCAGTGTATACCACTATAACTCCTGTGTCATATGTCAACTAAAGACATTACAAAGGACAAACAAGAAAAGACAATCTGAAAACATTTGCAGAGATCAAATTAAATTAAATAGGAGAAATGAAAAAAAATGATCACAGAATCCGTGATGATAACTGCAATAAGATAACAAGACAAATAACGCCACAGTGTATAAACATAAGGGTGTAAAGAAATCAAAAAATAGAGAAAAGATTAGACCAACAAATGCAAACAAATCAAACAAAAATAAGGAACACAAAATTATTAACAAAAACAACGAAGAAAAGAACACCTCATCACAACTAACAGAAATAGCAGCAAATTGTTGCTAACAAATTTCCAATTAAGAAAATGTGTACCTATAGAATACTAGTACCAGACCAATGTCACTCGGCATACCTTGTACTAGTCACACAGAACATAAACTAATTTACCACATAACAAATAACATGTAAACATAAATAGCATATAGCATACAATATAATTTATATCATGAATGGAATGTGTTGCAGGTATAGTGTTGTAAAGCAGGCACAGTTTATATTAATAATAATAACTTGCCACTTTATTCAGTAATAGATTTAATTTTAAACTATTACACTGTCAATTTTTCTCTGTTGAGCATATGAAGATCCAACGATGAACTATGCACTTTATGTTCAACAACACTGTGATTCTTCTGTACGTTGAGAAATGTCAACAATACTGCTCCAGATATTTTCTACACTTGATACCACTGTCCTGTGTAATACTGTCTGTACAGCGAAAAACTGTCAACAAGCGCTGACCTAGATACAGCATCCTATCGGTAATACAGGTCAAGCTGACATCGACTGTATAGCTGTCCTACTGGTGTTGATGTGTTCAAACAAATGTTCTTTCAGCTGTAAACTGTGATTCTCAACACAAAACTGCGTAAGCTGGACCCAGGAATCTGGCTCGCCACTGTAAAGTTTCTTTCTTCTTTATTTGTTTATTTCCCACTCTGTAAAGTGTCAGTCTGTATGCTCTGTAAGGAAGAGTGGTGTGTTGTTGAGATCAGGCATGCCCCCAGTCTACCCAGCTGTAAATGGGTAACTCACCCTAGTCCTGAGTTAGGGAAGGCAAAGGCTCCAGGGGAAGCAGGCCCTAAACTTGGTCACTCTAACCGACGCAGGATGGTGTATGTATGAAGTAGAAGTGTAGAGTGTGATTACCGCGAATGGTGTACTGTTCGTGTGCTGACCAATATAACCACTCATACACTTGTGTCTACAAGGCACCAATGCAGACTGCTGGAATCTTTGTTTACTCAATTTATTCAGACGTACACACTGGGACATACGAGTACATCATGGTATGTTGACATATCAATTTGTAGGTATACATAGCAGATCTGAAGTCATGACACATTCAGAAATAATGGGCAGTACATCAAAAGTTCAATTGTCATGATACATTATGGCCGCATCCCCCTATCTGACTAAACGCGTCAGTGAAGGCAGATCGGTAAATAACTAAAGTTACTTGACGTCCATAGTTTGTAGCATATATTATGAAACCACGAAAGAGGGGGTTTCTAGCAAGATTGAGATCTCCCTGTCACTGTCCGATAATAGGATAAATAATCTGTTCTCTTGGCAGTGATCAAAACATATGATGACCGAAATCTAACATGGCCGCCTCCCTGAGTTGTCGTTCACTCATTCATAGGAAGGAGAATATAAGCCAGAGTTAATTTATAATGGGTATATAAATGATTTCATAAATGTTTCCATACAGCTCTACGGTGATCAGGTTAATTCACGTAGCCATAACCGCTGCAGGAAAGTCTGTCATCTTCGTCGATACAAAACACGACCCTAGCGATACGAAGCACAATGTTCCATCTAGGTCGAATCGACATGAGATCATCAATATAGGGTCTGGCAATACATGGAGTCCGAATTATACATTGTACCGTACCTTAGGAGAGTCTCTAACATAAACTATAGTAGAGATACCATCTCCTTTAGAAGAAAACCACTTCATGAATCATATTTCCTTAAGAATCTACCAGCCCTTTGAAAAGTGCGTACCCGCCATTATCACGGTACATCGGAACTCATCACGACTTGTCAAGACAACTCATACTTCCGCTAGACCGGAATAACAAGAATCTAGTGCCGCCTACCCATCCAAAATATACAATATAGGACTGATTCTACTTGTACTAATAATATGTAATACATATGAATTCAGGCCATAAACTTCTTCTTCTTCTTCTTCCATCCTTAGCCATCAACCGGCAAAGCAGTATGTGGCCAGTACGCCTAGTGGCGTCTTAGGGCAACAACAAATTGATCGATCTATCGCTGTTTCCACCACGCCTAGTGGCGTCTTTGTGGAACAGAAAAGACCAAACAATCTATCATTGTTTCCGTAATCAGATTGGTTGGCAAGCAGGTGATCAGCCCACTGTGCGAAGTTTTTACGGGATGGGGTAAACAGCCCCATGCCCATACCCTCCTTAGTCGCTTTTTACGACATGCGTGGTAGGGTGCAGTGTTACTATTCTTTGCTCCCCTTTCGGGCCCCGGTAACACACGGGTGAGGCCATAAACATAATAAGCAAATTAATCTATTTTCTGGCCCTAAAAATAAGTACAAATATAAGAGCAATATCCTTGCGCCGGATCAATATCCAGAACGATTACTCCTATAATCAAAAGTGTGAATCAAACATGGATTATCTCGCTTTCCCCATAGACAGCATTTTCATACACAAATGAATGAATGTCTATATTTCTCCCATATTAAATAGCCATATCGATTTTTGTAATATTTGCGTCAAAATATGCACGCAACACCGATAGTATAACTTTTACTAAATAATTCCCTAGCACTATTCTTATATTAAAGGCAGCCCATGGAGGGTTATCAAAATAGCACAAATATTTACACACAACTGCATACACCATATATCATAATACTAAACACCCTTCACCACCCGTATCCTTAAGCAACTAACTTAAATACCCATGGCCACTTTAGTTAAACAAAACTCCCGAGTTCATCCACTATTATCTCCAACGTTATCGTAATATAGTTTGATACTCTTAATATATTATTCTCTTAATATATTATTATTATATCTTAATAGATGGTGTTACTACACCAGCCGTAGGTCCTAAATTCATATAGATATATATTAATTAATAATACCATTAAACTTACAATACACTGGCAGAAGTCAGGTAATTGATGGCAAACTACTGACTAAAAATAAAATTAAATCCCAGAAGAAAGCTTACTCTGACTTGCTAAAATCCTTTAGCTAAAATTCCTACACACCACTAATTTTAGTCTACGTACATACCCAGACTTTCAGAATATCCACTAACTTGGCAGACTGAGTTTATGTCTGACACTATTCACGGCAAAAATAATCCAGGACTGTGAGCCCCGACTAACAGATTGGGCACTGTATATATAGTGCCAATTTTCTGATGCAAGACAGACGCGATGAGTCATAGATCTAGAAATATCTCCCAAAAACCGCATCTACCTCACTTCGACGTAATCTCATGACTGCTACATAAATTATAATCGAAATCAATCGTAAGAGCTTCCCGTTAAATATCATAACATTATCTTAACATCTGACGAACCGTAACACCACCAATCCACGAGCGACGAAGAGTTATTCCCTCTGCTGGAACGGGGGGGGGGGAGGGAATCAAAGAATAAATTCTACACGAAGCCCGCTGTCCGCTGAAAAATGTACGTAATGTTACGTAAATTTATCTGACCGTCTATCAACAACAATGACTCACTAGCCCACGCTGCCACATCGGTAGGGGTTTACACCCATCCCCGAAAAGAGAAGGGTTGGTGGGGTTGATCCTACAATACTAGAACTATGACAAGAAATGAAAACATCTAAAATTCAGAAAACCTGATAAAAATAGAAGAGAAAAAAATGTTGTTTCAACCTTAATAATAAAAAAGAACGGGCGAGTTGAAAATAAAAATAATAGTCACTTTGCCACAGAATTGTTTGGGCTTCCCCCGGGGCATCTATACTTAAAACCATATCACCTGTCATGTCTATATTGTGATTTCTAAAGTATGTTTTTAATTCTAGCCTCTAATGATTGTATTTTCTACAGTGGATCAGGTAGGGGTCTATGTCATTTTCTTCCTGACATTCTTGGCAGTGTGGTTCCTCTATCATAAAGTACGCTGTTTACACTTCGTCTTATTGTTATATATATATATATATATATATATATATATATATATATATATATATATATATATATATATATATATATATATATATATATATATATATATATATATATATATATATATATATATATATATTTTTTTTTTTTTGTGCTATTGCTTGTGTTACGAGAATTTTTACAAGTTTTTTTTTCATTTACCGGTGTCACGGGATTGTCTCCCCTGATCTAGAGTAGTGATACAACAATGGCCACACTTAGAGTATAATGATGAGGGTATTCAAAGGTCATCAACCTTCACTCAAGATTACTCTTGGCAGAGATATAAATACAAGAATGATGCTTCTACTTTAAGGAGCCTCGCAGGAATTTTAAGAAAGCAAGCATAACAACTGAGATCATCTAAGCTGTCATGAGCGTTTTATCTTCCCGCCCCTTCTGTGAGGAAAAGAAATTTGCTCGAATTGTCTGAGCCCCCAACTGAAATGATTTAATAACATTTTAATCTAGAAGCTTTTTATGTATTTAAAACAATATGAGTTACACGGGTACAGACATACAATTCACTCACTAGTCAGTAATCCAACTATAGCTTTAACGTTACAGCTAAACAGGTTTAATAATCACTTTGAGTTTAACAAGATAAAAATAAATAACGTTGTTTAGAATAATTAAGCAAAGATATGTATCATCATCGGGTGATTTATATTATGGTGGAAAACTTGTAAAATATTCATTGATTTCATTTATTTGCTACTTAGATTCCAGTGCGGAGTCAGTTGGCGTCTGCTTCAGCCGCTGTTAGTTCCGACCAGTGCTTTGGACTGTACTTCTTGTTAATGGTGAAAAATTGTAGCAAAAGCGCGTCTATTGCACAAGGCCGAGGCAACTGCTTAGGTTGTCAAGTCAAGTGTCTTCAAGACCGTCTGATGAGGTTCTAGCGTCGACTGCTGGCAACTCAAATTTGATGTTGGGTTCCGTCACTGCTGGTAACTTGAACCACAGACCCGCTATCAGGCGAAGTAATACACAGGCTTGACTTGATTCACTAAATAGATGTAATTTACTAGTTTAAGATGTAGTAATCCTTCAAATAGATGAAGTTATAATGTACTGACATTTTCTACTATTTCCACTTGAGGAGGGTCCAAAGGCCTGGACTTTCAGTATTATTTTGGGAGTTTTACACTCTCTAATGTTAGCAGCTACTCTTAATCCTAGGCCGGTCCTATAAGGTGTCCTGGCTTTTGTTTTGGCTGTGTGGGATATCTTCTTGACAAATTTGATAATAAGTGAAGTAGTCTTACAAGACGCTAGGTTATAACGAATATTTTCACGCACACACAGAGGTTGCTACGTTGTGGAGAAGTCCAATCAGGAGCAGTCTATCTTAGTATTTTCATGCCAACCCAACCATCATCCAGGCGTCTGACTGTTATGATTAAAATTCATGACGAGTGCGTCGATATCATTAGGTAGCTCGACAGGGCTCCTTGTTTGTTTATTTTATACGGAGTCATTTATTAATACAGGAAGTGACGTCATGCCTCTGGGATGTATTTGGCAGACGTGAAATTAAGAATGCAGAAGGCAGAGATCGTCTGCAACCGCCTTCGACCATTGTGTGTCATAGCGCGTGGACGCATGTGTTTGAGCTCCTGAATATATCATTATTGTACATCCCTATGTTATTCCATCACTAGTACATCAAGAACTTCTGTGAGGTGTATCTAGCAGCTTCATTTTTAAGGAAGTATGGATTCTCAATGTCGAGTGTGGAAAAATGAGTAATAAATTTTGGAAGATGAAAGGACAGAGTTTAAGACATGAACGGACTGCCTAAAGTTTTATCGACGACTGCATATAATATGCTCTTTATTTATTGAACTAAATTGTATTTCAAGTTGGAGCATCGTGACGTTTAAATAAATATGTATACTGTTCCCTGCGTCCATTGTGGCTCAAAGAAAGGTGATTGATGTTTGCTGGTTTCGGTGTCTAGATGTTTGCTACCCTAGAAGTGAGCTTAGCCTACAGGAACCATCCTGTCATATAAAATTAACATTTTAAAGAAAAAAGACACGCAACAGGTGATAAATGGGGGCCTCAAACCGGGATCTGAAACAAAATATCTTACAGTGATGTCTCAAAAATTTTTCAAGTCGGTGGACTACATTTTCTGCATGTACAGAAAATATTTCAAGATGGCGGTGTTAATTGGCTGCAAGCTGGAATTCTAAACCTAACCCTGGTCAATACACTGTATTTGAATCGTCGTTTCCAGGGGCAGAGGCTGATGCCAGGAGGATTGTTTTTGCATGAAAAAGCAGGTAAGTAAATTTATTGATTCACGCAGTGTGGGGCTTGAAGAATCTCTTTTGACAGAGTTCTTTCTTTTATATGTGATATGTATTTCTGTATCTTCATGTTTTGTGATACTCTTCGTCTCCATCACCTTACTGCTAGACCTTCAAAAACTAATATAGGACTCACTGAAATTTCTTTTCTTGGTCATTAAGTAGGAGGCGGTTTTCTTAAACCTGAAGATTCCACTATCTCTAGGATCTTGTATCTAGAAATTCCTAAGACAAAAAAAACAGGTTCGCAGTCTTTTAGGTCTTGTAGGATTCTGTAGGAAATTCTTGCCTAATGTTTCAGAAATTACTTCAGTTCTGTCTTCGTTATTAAGAAAGAACTCCCCAAATAAGATTGTTTGGTCTTATTCATGCAATGCATCTTTAAATTTATTAAAAGCTAACTTTTCAAAATCACCAATTTTAAGATTGCCTGATACTGGATTTCCTTTTATCCTTAGAGTCGACGCCTCTAGATCGGGAATCGGTGGTACACTAATGCAGGAATTCGATGATTGTCTACATCCAATTCTGTATGTCAGTCGAAAATTGACACCCACCGAACAAAAATATCCTATTGTGGAGCGTGAACTTCTTGCTGTTGTATATTGTTTTTCGAAACTCCAGAGATACCTCATTGGAGCAAAGTCTGTCTTGGAGACAGATCAGATGGCTTTGTCCTATCTTAAAACGGCAAAGTTTTGTAATGAGAGGGCTGCCAGAGCATCACTTGCGCTCCTACCCTACCACTATGTCCTTCGTGCAATCAAGGGCAGTCACAATGGGGTCGCGGATGTGTTGTCCCGTTGTGTAAAAGACTCACTATCACCTAACAACTCGGCAAATACAGGTACCTTGTGAGGTTACAGCTAACCTATTGACTGACTTCGTCACGTGTTGACCCGTGGAACATTGCACTTTTGGGAACTTTTTTGGCTGACAGTGCTGATGCTGACGGGAATTTCCGGATTTATTGCTGCTGTCCAGGGATAGAATGTACAATGACTCGGTGAGAAATGCCAACGCTGAGAACTAACTTGAATTTTCTCATCTGAAATTGAAGGAAATCTCTCAATGACTCTTTTGACAGTATTTACAGTTATTAATCAGTTCACTCGACACCTGATGATGATGAATGCTGATATCGCCAATTTCGAGTTGTAACTCTTTTTACTCATCACATTACGTGGATGTCTTTACCTTATTAACAGTGGTCGTACTCAGTTTATGGGCAAACACACACACATTCATAACATAATCTAAGAATAATGTGACATTTGGATATTTTGAATGCAAAATCTTGGTTTATTCTTTTATTTGGAACTACGTCTTAAAATTAAGGGACATAACTCAAGAATGCTTCGCATGGTCAATGGACGTAACTACTGAATTCCTATCGTGCCTTTTGTTGGACAGAGAACATTTTTACTTATCCTGAATTTAGAAAGGAACATACGATAATATGGAGGATAATCATGGATATTAACTTTGTGCTTATTTGGAAATATTTTCGCTGGACTTTGGTTACTTAATATTCCATTAGTGTGTATAATACTATTACTCTATGCATGCTAGCTACTTCGCTTTGGTTAGCTGTTATTTAATTTTAATTCGCGGGATGAGATCGGGCTGTGATACAAGACATTAATAATAATAATAATAAATTCTTTAAGCGCCAAACACGGCGCATAAGGCAGAAACCAGTGCTCTCCAGGTTGTTCGTTGTGACGCCACTCCTCTTAGCTCTTGCACATTATTTAGGCCCAACGTTCTTCCTTCTCTTATTATTGTTCTTCTGAGTGTTTCTTTTGGTCTTCCTTTTTTCCTCTTACCCTCAGGAACCCAAGTGAGCGCCTGTAGTGGTATTCTGTTGTTTTGCATTCGTAGGACATGACCGATATATGACCATCGTCTTTTCCTTATATAGTCGGAGACATATTTCTGCCTAGAGTCTTCTCTTATTTGTCGATTAGTCTTGAATTCTTTCCAACTGATGTTCATGAGTTTTCTAAGACATTTGTTCTCGAATGTATTCAGCTTGTTCTCCAATGATTTTGTTATTTTCCAACTCTCACAGCCGTATGTTAACACTGAGATAACATTTGAATTAAACAGACGAAGCTTGGTATGTATATTCAATGATCGTAATTTCCAAATGTTAGATAATCTATTGAAGGCGCTAGCTGCCAAAGCAATTCTAGTATGGATTTCTCTTGTTGAGTCACCATCCTGAGTCATTTTACTGCCTAAATAATTGAAACTTTCAACTTTCTGTAGTTTTTCCCCGTTCAAGATGATATCAAAGGTCTCGTTAGAAAAGTTCATAGCTTTAGTTTTAGAGGCATTTATTTGGAGACCAATTTTAACCGAGAGATGACACAAATTATTTATTGCTTCTTGGGATTGTCTTGGTGTTGAACTTAAGAATGCTACATCATCTGCGAAATCCAGGTCCCCCAGGAATTTTCCATTTGTCCATTTTATACCCAATTGTTCATTGTGGGTATAGTTTCTCATAACCCAATCAATAGCTATTCCAAAAAGTAGTGGTGACATAATACAGCCTTGTTTCACCCCTGTTTCTACTGTAAACCATTCTGTATTCCCTTTATTTGTTCTAACACAACATCTTGCATTGTCATATAGCGCTTTGATTATATTCACATATTTTGTTGGAAAACCATAGATTGTAAGTATCTTCCACAATGATGGGCGGTGTAGACTATCAAAGGCTTTTTGAAAATCGACGAAGGTGATAATAAGTGGCGATTGCCTTTCCACTGATTCTTCTATAATTGTTCTTAGTGTGAATATTTGATCAATACATGATCGTTTCGGCCTGAAACCCGCTTGTTCTTCTCTGATCTTTTCGTCAGCATGCAATTTAAGTCTTTCTAACATCATGCAACATAATATTTTTCCAGGTACTGATAATAGAGATATACCACGCCAGTTATTACAGTCTGATAGATCACCTTTCTTCGGTAACTTTACAATAATACTGTCTTTCCATTGTTGTGGTGGCTGTTCTTCTCTCCATACTTCATTTATAATATCTAAAATTCTCAAGAGGTTGTTGTCATTAACTGCTTTAATCATTTCCCCTGAAATTTCGTCAACTCCAGCAGCTTTAAAATTTTTTAATCTTTTAACGGCTTGTTTGATCTCGTCCAGCGTGAATTCATCGCAAGTTATTGGCAAAGTGGTTGTGGATGTTTCATTATTAAAATCAGGTGTTACTGTTGGTGGTGGTCTGTTTAGCACCTCCATGAAGTGCTCAGCCCATCTCTTCATTTGTTCTTTTTCTGTTGGTATTGAATTCCCTAATTTACCTTTAACAGGTGTTTCCATAGCAGTAGGCTGGTGACATAGTTGTTTTGTAATTTGATAAAGGCACCTACTATTACCAGTTCTTGCAGCATTTTCAGCTTCTACGGCCAGTTCATTGATGAAATGTCTTTTATCTCTTCGAGTTTTTGTCTTCACTTCTTTATTTAACAAGTTATAAGTTAGTTTGCAAGATTCAACTGCATTATGTGTACTTGCCGCTAGTAGTTTAAGTTTTGCTGTTTTCCTTTCTTGTATTTTATCCCAAGTATCTTCTCTCATCCATTTTTTCTTTTTATGTACTAGGTATCCGGTGGTCGCTACAGCTGCTTCTGTCATTGCTGTTCTCAGTTGTTTCCATTTAGTATCGATTGTCTTGGTGGTGATATCGTTGTCAATTTTGCCTAAAGCATCGAAATAGTTGTTCATTTTGACATTATATTCCTTCTTTATATCATTTGATTGCAGTCTGTGTACATCTATTCTGCTATTTTTATTCGGTTGGTATAACTTCTTCAGTTTAATTCTCATTTTAGCTATGCAGAGGTTATGATCGCTTCCGATCTCTGCACCTCTGTATGCTCTGACGTCTTGAACTGATGAGCGAAATTTAGCGCTTATGCAGAAGTGATCTATCTGGTTCTTAGTTCTGCCATCAGGTGAATTCCATGTTATCTTGTGGATATTCTTATGTGGAAAGATGGTGTCTGCCACAACGAGGTTTGATATTTCACAAAGTTCTAGAAGTCTTTCGCCATTTTGATTCATACAGCCTATGCCATGAGTACCGAGATATCTTTGTACTCCATCGTTGTTGTCACCTACTTTGGCGTTAAAATCACCCATGACTGCTATTATGTCATGCTTGGGTATTGTGTTGATGGTACTTAGAAGTGCTTCATAGAAGTCATCTTTTGTGGTATCAAGAGCGTCGTTAGTTGGTGCATAACATTGTACAATTGAGAGCTTGAAAAATCGTGTCTGAAATCTAGCTAATATTAGCCTCTCATTGATAGGTACCCAGCTGATAAGCGATGCTGCTGCTTTCTGTGTCATTAGGATGGCTACTCCCTCTGTGTGACGATTATCATTACTACCAGAGTATATAATTTGCTTTTTTTTCTTCTGAAATATATTTTATGCCCTTCCCCGTCCATCTACACTCGCTGACACCCAATAAGTCCAACTTATAATTATCCATTTCTTTAATTACTTCTTCCAATTTTCCGTCTTGATACATAGTTCTTACATTCCAGTATCCAATTTTAGAAATCTCCTTAGCCCCCAAGATATTAGAGTGAGTCATGTTTACTGTCGAGCCTGGTTCTGTTTCGGTAACAATAGCTTGTTTTACGATAGTGAATTGTTAACTCACTGATCAACCCTCCGATCCAACCGACCGATTCAAGGGTTTCGAGGTCAGTTATAGGAAAATATCTACACCACTAGATACTCTGGTGTATCTCTTATTCTATAATTTAACATAACATGGTGATATCCATCGAAATATACACATTCCTGATGTTTTTCTTTCGGCGTCTAAGGTGAGAAACGAATTTCACCTCCATCTTGGAAGGGTAGATTAACTAACACTAATTATTGAGTAAACATTTTGAGAGTTTTCAATGCAATTGTCTATTTGTACCATATATCAGCGTTTACTTACCTGATTGGTCACACACTTCATTAGGAGCAAGATAACTTTTTTTTTTAATCGGCACCACAATACGCCTTTTTCTGACATGGACTTAAGATGTACACATGACTTTAATCTTTTAGCGTACTATGTTGCATTCATTCTCTTGAATTATATGATTGTCTGCCTCGTGTCATCTATTTACGCTTTTACATATTAGTTTATTCTTTAATGCTTTGCATTATTGCTGTTGATCAATAAGTTCATTAACTGACAACTGATACTAGACTTGACTGATAGGTGTTACTGGACGGTGTGAGGTATGTGAGTGAATGTATTGCTACCATCATTGTTATTATATGTTGAGTACTATTAGTTATAGCGACCTCACATTACTGTTAAAAAGGAATGTGTCCAAAGTAGACATTGACTTTGGTATTAACCATCGACCACACTTTTAGTGTTAAATTGCCTACCCTAGGGCAGAAACCTGGGTGCTATGCTATTTCGTGCTTACAGTGAAATTTGATGTTACCATATTTCACTCTGGTGATGTTATACTCACACCACGGGAATAATGACAACTTTGTTTCCATTATTTTTGCGGGGGGGGGGGGGGGGGTAATGTTAGGATTAAAATTCATAACGAGTGTGTCGATATCAATAAGTAGCTCGACAGGGCTGAGTAATAAATTGTGAAAGATGAAAGGACAGCATTTAAGACATGTACGGGCTGCCTAAAGTTTTATCGACGACTGCATATAATATGCCCTTTATTTATTGAACTAAATTGTATTTCAAGATGGAGCATCGTGACGTTTAAAAAAATATGTATACTGTCCACTGCATCCATTGTGGCTCAAAGAAGGGTGATTGATGTTGACTGGTTTCGGTGTCTAGATGTTTGCTACCCTAGAAGTGAGCTTGGCCTACAGGAACCATCCTGTCATATAAAATTAACATTTTAAAGAAAAAAGACACGCAACACTGACATAAGTAGGCGTTTATCTCCAATCCTTCTCATGTAGAACATTCTACACGACACCATAAGATATTGTTTCCAAACTCCATTGCCTTATAAGGTCTTGCTATTTCCATGGGTATTTATTCTGTTTACAACTCTTTACTTAATAGATTTTTCAAGATGTTACTTTGTTGTAATTATTTATCACAATAAGGTCTGAGCGGAAGCGATTACGTAGCTTTCAATGCTCCTAGATCACGTTTATTATCTTACTGTACGTGTCATAATCTTTAACCAGATTGACATCTTCGGACACATCGTATACGAACTGATAACCTATCTCATAATACCGTCTGTCCATCCATATAAGAACCTGTGAACAACAGGATTTGTGTATCTTCCCAGACGAAAAGTCTGGGTTGATAATAGGAATGTCGCTCATTGTAGACTCTTACTCCGTCTGTAGCTAGCGATAAGCGAAAAGTCAATGTGATAAGTTCGGTCTGTACAAACGGAAGTCAATATTATGTCAAAACCAGGTCAAACGATCAAGGTAAAATTAAGGGAGTGACAAATAAGACAAAATATGATAAGAAAACGTTGAACGACGCAAGTGTAAACAATGAACAAGGGAAGCATTTAGCACTTAACAGAGGTGGTAGATTAATGCTGCCGGAGTAGAGAGGCGACCAAAAAAAGGGAACGTACGTGTTATGATTAAAATTCATAACGTTTATGTAGATAATATGCAGCTCAACAGGGCTCCTTTTTTTTTGTTTATTGTATCATCATGTGACGTATTCTTTCCAGAACGTTGTCTCCATTACAGCTGCTCTGAACGCATCACGATTCTGGGCAAGTCGACCTGCATCAGCCAAAGACAAGTTCAGACTCTCTGTGATGTCCTGGGTCCACCGTCGTCTAGGTCGACCCCTTCCCCTTTTTCCAGGGACCATGCCTTCCATCACTGTTTTTTCCAGGCTATTATGTCTTTTTATATGACCGAAAAATTTCAGCTTCCTTATTGCGATGGTATTTAGGAGCCAATGTTCCTGTACGTTTAGTGAGTGCAGTACTTCTCTGTTGGTCTTTTTTTCTGTCCAGGGTATTCTCAACATCCTTCTGTAGCACTTCATTTCAAATGATGTAATCTTTTTTGCAACTGTTTTATTGAGTGTCCAAGTCTCGCAGCCGTATGTTGCCACTGGGAATATACATGCTCTGATCAGTTGTAACTTTGTTTCTTTGCTTGTACCTTGCCATAGGTTTTTGATCTGTATTAGTTTATGTGAAGCAATTGCAAGTCTTCTTTTAATTTCTACTGCACAGTCGCCAGAGCTGTTGATGATTGATCCTAAGTATTCGAATTCATTAACACTTTCCAGTTCTTCGTTATCAATTTCAATTTCTGGTTTGGTCTTTACTTTGTCTGTTGTCAATACTTTAGTCTTCTTGGTGTTTAGGTATAGATTCTAGGCCTCGCTGTGTTTTTTGGTGGACAGAAGTAATTGTTCAAGTCCTTCTGGGTTGGTCGATAGGAGGACTGTGTCGTCAGCATATCTGATTTCCGGGATCTGGTACCCGCCGATGTTAAATGAGTCAAACTCTGTGTGTTCTTGGTCATCTCTTACATTTCTCATGATATTCTCGGCATAAATGTTAAACAGGTAAGGGGAAAGGGTACAGCCTTGTCTTACTCCTTTCTGTACTTCAAACCATTCTGATGTTTCCCCCTCTATTCTTACGGCTGCCTGTTGTTCTTGGTACAGCAGTGCGATGAGTTGTATAAGGTGGTTTGGAAATCCCATATTTTTCATAATATTATTATTGTATACGGAGTCACTTATTAATAAAGGAAGTGACATCATGCCAATATGGTTGACTGGCAGACGTGAACGATTTGAAGCAGAAGTGAGGTGATCATCTGCAAGAGAGATGCGGCTTGTGTTTGGAAGTGAGCGGACGTATGTGTTTTGAGCTCCTGCAATATTCTGTGTTTTTCCTGAATTATTCCATCACCAGGACATCAATATACTTGGTTGAGGTGTCAATGGCTTATTCTAGTAAGGAAATGTGTGCTTATTCATAAAGATGTCCAAAGGACTATATTACATAAAGTTTGAATGATTGCCAATGACCAGCGTTTAATACGGAACGGACTGGACTACTATATATATATTACTGCATTTGCCTTTGGGCCTGTATATCTATTACCTTGGAGCTTTTTGTCAAGTCGGTTAAAATGCATATGTGTAAAATCGTGAAGGAGGTGTTTGTCCGCTCAGTACAGTTATGCTGATTTCGTGTTGTGTGACTGCCCCTAGAGTCTACTTGGTCACGGAGAATATCTCCGGAATATTTAACATTACGACACGCATCAGTACGTTTTCCGTGATAGCATGTAAATTGTATTTGTGACTCTGTTCTATACATTGAAGTTTTGCCTCGTCATAGTGAGCCCTGCACCCTTTAACCTAGACACTATGTCCATCTATTGTATTAGGGCGTATGGCCAAAAGTAAAAAAAAAAAAAAACCTTCTGGCCTAATCATCATCATTCCGTTTTCGCTCCTTATGCAGCATGGGGAGATGCCTGAACTAAAGCATGCACCAACTCTTACCCTTGTCGCTGTGGTTTCTATAGCAATTTGCTGTACATGATGCAACATGATGAGGTTACAAGTTCCATGCACGACTTCATTTTCCTCGCCTCCTACGACATGTATGAGGGAGTACTGGTCATATTTTTTCTTTGTCTCCTCAGATAACTCCGGGAACCGCACAGGACACTTTGTGGTCTAGTTGGTAGTTTCGATTGCAGCTGTTGAATAGATTTACATTCGGATCATTTTTTTTTTTTTTTTTGCTGACTTTTGTGAATTGGCTGTTCTAATTGTTGATTTGTTGTCTTTGTTGTTGTATTTCGTGTTGTTTCGTATTGTTGTATTTATTGCAGTATTTGCCAGTGTTGTATTTACACTAATCCTAGCCTATATTGTTATATTTACGGCAGTTGTTGCCTGATTGTTGCGTTTACTGTTGCAGTGGACGTTATTATTTTTACTGCAATGATATCACTTACTACTGTATTTACTGCAATAATACAAACACTCCAGCCAACATGCAGACAGCTAAACTAATACTCCAAAACAACTTCTAGTAGAAATGGCTGAACCGTTGGGCAAAAGGTCCTGGGTTCGAGTCCTGGGTAAGCCACTCACGTCTGTTGTTTTTCTGTTGTCTAGTGTTCTACTTCTTTATTTCTTACGAATGCCTGAAAACATACCTTTATGTTTGTCTAATATTAATTAACTGTTTACAGGCCTCGGGTTTCCCTTCATTGTGTGTTGCAAAAGGGTTTTCTGGACTTGTCAAGTATAAGGAAACAACCCACCCAAACAAACATGACATATAAACAACCTACGATGTTTGGAGCAGAGCACAAACTTCCGACTATGAACAGAACACACCTGACTCAACTAGCACTCAAACAAATTTAACCCCACACATGACTGCTGAATATCTGCTTCAAAGAAGCCCAACCTATGTGGAACAGAGAAAGCGCATGTGGCCGACACCAGTACCATTCATGGAAAAACTCTACGGAAATGCAAATAGCCTGAAGCTGACCACTTCTTTCTTTTAAAACATTCAAGTAGACGTCTGAGAGTGTACAGAGAAGAAGAAGAAGACGAAGAAGAAACCCCACACATTAGCCTAATTGCCGCAGCTGTACCCATACAAACGAGACAGTTCAACATGTGCTGCTCACTTGCTCAGGACTCACCGAAGAAAGAATACAGCTATTGTCGTGCTAACCAACAATCACAAACACTATATACAACACCACTCAACAGATACTGAACATTTGCAAATTCTTTAACTTGGCATTGGCTACGAAATAGCGACGAGCTCGAAAGCCCTACTTAAATAACAACAAAGTCAGTAATCGATCATTTTGTTGCGTTTACCTGCGTAATTTTTTTCTATTTTTGTATTTAATGCAGTACTTGTCTGTAATATTGTAACTGCTGTATTTAGTTGTTGTAACTCCTGTTATTGTTTATATTAAAGTTACTTCACCGACAGCAGCAGTTCTTGTCTTCATTGATGTCAGTGTCATGTTTATCATGTTACATTTTTAATCATATGATTAAAGACAATGCGCAAGCATCTTCCTTAATGTTCCTCACTGCTGCGCTCCCTGAGAAGGTGAAACCATCGCTTGTATCTCTCTAACACAGGATTTCTTAAACTCTTTTGTGCCATTGACCCTTTGATTGTCCGATGAAGGCTATGAGTCCTTTTGATGAAGGTTATTACCCCCTCTTGGAAAAAAAATGCACATAAAAGCATAATTTTAAATTTTAGGTTATGTTCTCCGACCCCCTAAAATTAATTCATGGACCTTCAAGGAGTTCGTGAACCACAGGTTAAGAAATCCGTTTTTGGAAAATCCGCTACACTTCCTTCAGTGCTTCTTTTGTTCGTCAGAGCTCCATCTCAAGTTCTCATGTCTGCGTGCTTGGAATTTTCTTATATTTGTCCATAACTGTAGTTTTGTAACAATGACTATCTTGAGTGTCTAGTCGAGAACTTTTCTATTGTGCCATATATTACAGACAACGTTTTCCTGTCACAATACTTTAGTCCATCTATTCTGTGCCAACACCCAGATCTTTCCCGCCACGCTATTTTCGTTCATCTATTCCTTATCAACACCCACGTCATTCCCGCTACACCATTTTAGTCCATCTATTCTGTGCCAACACCCACATCGTTCCCGCAACGCTATGTTAGTTCACATATTTTGTATCAACACCCACATCATTCCTGTCACACAATTTTAGTTCACCCATTCTGTGCCAACACCCAAATCTTTCCCGCCATACAATTTTAGTCCATCTATTCTGTGCCAACACCCATATCGTTCCCAACATACGATCGTGTCCAACTGTTCTGTGCCAACAACACTAACGTATTTACTTGTAAACGCAAGAAACGCAGAATTTGATGACTGAGAAAATAAAAATACCAAAATTAGATTACGTATTCCGTTCAAGTAAAAACGTTCAGCCGATCTGACTGACCGCCATAGGACATCACACATTCTATAGTTGTGTTTACTGTAATTAATTCATACATTTTGTGGCTTCTGTTTTTCATCAGCCTTCAACTGCAAGTTCCCAAACGAGGCTTGTGACGAGAGTAATGAGTGCTGTAGTGGAAAGTGCGTTCAGGCTCATCCAGGCACGAATGCACGTTGCACAAAACTGAAGTAGGTCAACAGTTTAGAATGACACGTGACAAAATATGACAGAAGTAATATCGATCACATTATTCAAGATATAATAACGATAACAATAATGATGATTATTAAAATGATAAATATAATTGTTATAATCCTGATGTTGATAAGGATATTTGCGATGTTAGTAATGTTGCTATTAGCTACGGTGATAATGTTGATAATTGTTAAGTTGGTAGTTGCTATTAGGGGTAAAGGATCCCGTTACATGCCCATTGAGGCATGCTGGGAATATGATGTTAGGCCCATACTTTCTTGACCATTGGCACACTAGGAGTGATGTGTTCAGCATCACGCCGGCCGCCTTTACCTTATCAGAGTTGCTCTGGTACCAAATGCATGAGGCTGGGTCGACCCCGGAGACGTTTGTGATCTAAAAACCCCACCTCAACTGACGATTAAACCACTGAGCTAAGAAGCCAGTGCACTAACCACTACTCTAACGCGGCTCCAAGTTGCTATTAGGATGGTGGTAATGTCGATAACTGTTATGTTGATAGTTGCTATTAGCTACGGTGGTAATGTTGATAATTTTTATGTTGGTAATATTGCTATTAGCTACGTTAGTAATGTTGACGTTAATTGTTATGTTGGTAATGTTGCTGTTTGTTACGGTAGTAATGTTGATGATTCTTAATTTGGTTTTGGTGATAATTAATATTGCAATATTGATGACCCCATCTTGTAGAATTGGATCTCCACTGTATTTGGCCCCTTTGCTCGAAGACTCAGCCAAAACACTATATGGGCTTTTGCAGTGATGCTTCCTGTATCACTATATTTTACATAGCCCCGTGTATTTCCCGGGGGTCGCTGAAAAGACAAAGACATAATATTATACACCCTCCGACAAGGCGACTAATATGAATCTGTGCATGTTGCTGTCAACATTATCATGTAAAACAGATTGCAACATAATCCACTGCTGCAAGAACATGCAAATTCTTGGTGCAGACTTCCTGTTAGTGGGTCAGCTGAAGTGGTGGTTCCATGCTTGGTAAGGAGCAGAAAGTAAAATAGTGATCATAATAAATGATATAATAATGTTGCTAGCCCTAAACACAACTCTTTTTAGTTTCCTTGTGCCACATGATGATGTTTGATATAATTATGTTGCTAGCCCTATACACAACTCTATTTAGTTTCCTTGTGCCACATGATGATGTTTGATATAATTATGTTGCTAGCCCTATATACAACTCTATTTAGTTTCCTTGTGCCACATGATGATGTTTGATATAATAATGTTGCTAGCCCTATACACAACTCTATTTAGTTTCCTTGTGCCACATGATGATGTTTGATATAATAATGTTGCTAGCCCTATACACAACTCTATTTAGTTTCCTTGTGCCACATGATGATGTTTGATATAATAATGTTGCTAGCCCTATACACAACTCTATTTAGTTTCCTTGTGCCACATGATGATGTTTGATATAATAATGTTGCTAGCCCTATACACAACTCTATTTAGTTTCCTTGTGCCACGTGATAATGTTTTATTGTCAAGGGTTATCTCCTCTTTGCTCTGCGGTGATGGTCCAGCAATGGCAAAAACTTGGAGTTTCTAATGTGGATCTTCAAAGGTATCTACTTTCGCACAAGATTACTCTTGGCAGAGATGCTAATAGAAGAATGATGATGCTTCTACATTGAGGGAGTATTCACAAGATATTCAGAAATCAAGAACAATGCTGAATGGGTCTTAGCACAGTTGTCACGGATTGCCTTCCCTGCTTTGCAGTAGTGGACCAACAATGGCCAAAACTCAAGAGTATCTAAATGGGTTGTGAAAGGCGTTTATCTTCGCACAAGATTACTCTTGGCAGAGATGAAGATAGAAGTATAATGGCGCCTCTATCCGAAAGAAGCCTTCACAAGATAATTCAGAAGTCAAGAACCATGCGGCATAGCGCTGAGCAATGGTTAACTTATAGCTGTCCGTCGCCTTTTGTGAAGGATATAAGCAATGGTTTTTAGCCCGTTCAAGCCCCCAGCTGAGTTAATTCAGCGACGAAATCCTCTTATTATGGTATAGCTCATTCGTTTGCTTTCATACATATAAAAAAACTGAAGCGACTATGATTGGTTAGTTTTAAAACAACATGGAACAATTTTAATAATGAATTAATCTTTAACAGTTAAAATAAATATGAAAAGATTGGTGAAATTTTGCTGTAAATACACGTTTTCGTCACTGAGACATAGGTGAGGATTTATCAAAAAGTCCGTTGCTTTCGCCTATTTTACCAGACAACTTAACTCTAGGTGAGTCCTGTCGCCATGGTTTCCGTCCCTTCTTGGTGATGAGTGTACGTCTCTCACACGAGTGGCATAGTAACTTCAGTACTTCGAACCGTCTGGTAGCTTGTAACCACAAACAGTCTTGTACCACAAACTTTTAGAAAAATAGACAAACGAATGCCTCTGCTAAGAACACTGAGTTGGAAGCTTAACATGCGCGTCCTCTCGCTGTCCACTCACCAAAGTTAATCTCTCAGAAGAATTAAATTCTTGAGTATACACAGTGTAACTCAGGAAAGATGAATAAAATTCACCAATATTCCTCTGGGTATTAACTGGGAAAATGTGTCTGGACAGCACGAATAATGATTTGTGCCTGAACTAACATTAACAAGCTACATATATCTCACAAAATGATATGCTAAACTTGAGGCAGTGTGATAAAATCATCACTCATCACTCCTCCAGTCGGAGTCTGGGGTCACCTCTGCTGTCGGGTTTTCCGCACGACTAGCTAGAAAAAATTACCAGCGCTAGCCGTAGTGGTTCATGAATATACTCTTTTCATATCTTGATGTTGCCAGCCTCATATATAACCACCTAGCAAGAAAACATGTTAATTCACATTTGTAAAAGAAATGTTCACAACTTATCCCAAATTTTTGGGTTATACATAATCTCCTCGCACAGGTTTCGGATGGACACGAGCAATTTCGATGCATATGCTCTCGAATCAATTGGTCTGGGAAAGTATAGTAATTCCTCTTCGACTGGTGTTCTGCGATACACTTGGTCTGGGAAACTGTAATAATTCCTCTCTGATGGGTGATCCAATTCCTTTAGGAGTCCAGACTCTTTATTTAAGTCCTGCTCCCTTAAGTTTTTCAGTCTCTGTATTTATAAGGGCGGGCTTACTTTTTAAGGTTTTAAGTTTCCAAAATACTTCGATCTGTATGGAATTCTAGGTCCGATCCTTCTCTTTCTGGCTTTTTTTTTTTTTTTGGAGTTGCTCGTTTGAAACTGCGAAGCTGTCTGTTCTGTGTTTTTGAGTTCGTTAGATTAGATTATATTTACAGTTTCCAGTTCAGATCACAGATGGTCTTTCCGCCTAGTTTTCCAATGAAATTCATTGTTTATTCCGGCATCTCAAATCAAACCAATCAAATCTCTCTCACTGAGTTGGGGTGTTTTAATTCAAAATATCCACCACGTGTTTTAAAATATTACATTCGATATTACATGCGTGACCTCTGTCTAATAAGTCGTAATACTTTCGATGGCATCTTCATACAAACAAATCTGTGACTCATCCCTCGATAATACCTTCCGCCCAGACGGGTTATCTGTAGTCTTGATACAGACCGGGGCCAGCGGAAGCGAATTACGTATTTATCACATGTGTTTTCGTCTGTCCGCCAGACAAGGTCGCCGACAGACACTGTGGCTTTAAGTCTATCGTGCACTCCCGTCTTGTGCAAACGCAGGGATGGTCACTATCGACCTGGGGTCAAATGTTGGACCGTCATGTTCAAAGGGGTCAGCCGGCTTATGTGATAACGTATAATCGTCTGGCCAGTCTAATTACCTGGCGGAACCTGAACCCAGTCTGGGATAGTCAAAAAGATAAAGACAGTCCCATAGCAGATACTTCCGAAGGAGAGTGAAGTGTTAGAGACGTCACCTTACTAGATTCATCATAGAGAGTAAAATAATGAATGAAAGGGCATAACATTTATGCCAAATAAAAGCGATCGGAGAGAAAAATGAAGAAGAAATGATACTGCCGTAGGGCTGAAGGTATGAGAGATCACACAAAAAGCATGTTAAGACGTTCTGTGACAACAGTTAACTTATTTTCTGCCCGACAACTTTTGTGAAGAGATACATTGTTTGATTTAGCTCGTTCAAGCCCCCAACTGATTTAATTCAGGGAAATCTTAATTTAGTAGCTTTGTTTTAAGTGTATTTAAAGTGACTGAGACATACGGGTGCTGTACACTTGAAAGGATTAATTCAACTATAAATAAATAAATAAATAAATAAATAAATATATATATATATATATATATATATATATATATATATATATATATATATATATATATATATATATATATATATATATATATATATATATATATATATATAATATATATATATATATATATCATCATCATGTGACGTATTCTTTCCAGAATCACACAAAAAGCATGTTAAGACGTTCTGTGACAACAGTTAACTTATTTTCTGCCCGACAACTTTTGTGAAGAGATACATTGTTTGATTTAGCTCGTTCAAGCCCCCAACTGATTTAATTCAGGGAAATCTTAATTTAGTAGCTTTGTTTTAAGTGTATTTAAAGTGACTGAGACATATATATATATATATATATATATATATATATATATATATATATATATATATATATATATATATATATATATATATATATATATATATATATATATATATATCATTTTCATTCATAACCCTCCACTCCCAAAGGAGCATAGGCCTTCAACAAACACATGCCAAGTCCTCCTGTCACGTGCCATCATCTCAAGTTCTTTCCATGTTCTCCTCATCATTTTCACCTCTGTTTCCAACTCTCTTCTCCATGTACTTCTTGGTCTTCCTCTGCCTCTCTTGCCCTGGGGGTTCCAGAACAAGGACTGCCTTGTAATGCTATCAACAGGTTTCCTCAGTGTGTGTCCTATCCATCGCCATCGTCTTCTTCTCATTTCTTGTTCCACTGGCACTTGTCTAGTTCTTGTCATCAGTTCCACGTTGGTAACCTTGTCATACCATTTTAATCCCTCTATTCTACGCAAGCACCCATTTATGAAAGTCTGTAGCTTTTTGGTTGTTGTCTTTGTTGTTCTCCATGTCTCTGAGCCATTTAATAGGACTGACTTCACATTTGAGTTGAAGATTCTTATTTTCGTGTTGGATCCTATTTCTCTTGATCTCCATATATTTCCCAATGCAATGAAAGCTCCTCTTGCCTTTTGTATTCTTATTTTGATATCGCTGTCTGTCCCTCCAACTTTGTCTATATTACTGCCCAGATATGTGTATGATTCTACATCTTGTATTGGTGTTTCTTCAAATTCAACCCTGTTATCATTACCTGCATTTATTCTCATTATTTTTGTCTTTTCCCTGTGTATTTTCAGACCCAATTGCTGTGACCTCTCATCGAGTGTTTTAAATTTGTCCTGCATCTGATTACGGCTATGGGACAGAAGAGCCAAGTCATCAGCAAAATCCAGATCATCCAACTGCTTAGTCAGAGTCCACTGGATTCCATTTCTGTTGTGTGTTGCCGATGATCTCATAACCCAATCTATTGCCAGCAAGAAAAGAAATGGAGACAAGAGGCATCCCTGTCGCACTCCTGTTCTTATCCCAAACGGTTCTGTAAGCTGTCCTTCGTGAAGAACTCTGCATGTCATGTCTTCATATGTTTTCTTTATTAAATTAATGATCTTCAGGGGAACTACAAATAACAAATTTAATAATCAATTATGTTTAACAGTGTAAAATGAATAATTCTCTTTTTTTTTTAAAGTTATCATCACTGTCGTAGATTTATAATAGGTTGAGAGATATGTGGTCCCTTCTGAGTAGAGGTGATAATGGTAAATAAGTGAGGTCAAAGGTATAAGAAATAGTTTCAAGATATATCAAGATTTTAAGGGTAGAGAGTCCCTTCTGAGTAGAGGTGATAATGGTAAATAAATCCAGGTCCTAAGAAAATAGATTTCACGAGTGAATAGTTTAAGGGTAGAATTAGTCTCTGGATTGAGAAGATACTCTAATCCAGCCTATCTTTACGACTGTACTTTATAATAAGACAATCCTACTCTCCATACATGTAACATATACGTTTAACCACTCACGCACACACAAATATGTGACTACAAGACACACAAACGTGAAAACTATGGTTACTGGGTAGGGATTCTGACCAACACACAAAAATAGGTTTTGTTTAGTTTATTATCACTTAAAATTTACAACATCAAATATATAGAAGAATCAAATACATCAAAATTACAGACATAGGAAAATAACCCAATAAGTGCCCTCCCCCTCTAGTTGAGAAGAAGATCCCAAAAGAAGTTAATAGCCCGAAAGGTAAAAAATTAACACTAGGTTACGGTATATAGACAGTAAAGTGAGCAAAATTCCTACTACGTGCTACCTGTAAAGTAAACAATTGTTAAAGCCAAATAAGCTAGTTTGTTACAAGCTACATAAACAAGCAAACCTTCAGTCTCTCACTTTCTCATGCGTGGCCACGCTCACTCTTTCCTTACCTAATCGGGTGTCATTTCCAGGCATGCATAATTATCCTGGATATAGTTATCGATATTGGAAATGTCAGGTTTCAGTGGCAAACTTGGCCCCAGCCCAGCCATCACAGTAACTTTATAACGGTGGACGCCAAGTTTGGTGAGGTAATCATGGATCGATATTGTCTATTTCTGGGTGTATATGCCTCCTTGAGATATAGTGTTCACCGCGAGGAATGGAAAAACGAATGCTTCTGTTATTTGGTCACAGCTAGTTGCTACAATTGTTACTGATGTTGGTATGCGATTGATTTGATAGATCCTACCGGCTAACTCTGGTAGGTTGCCGATTCTGAAATAACGTGGACGACTATCAGAAGTCAGGAGAACAGTTATTGTTATTTTCCCCACAATGGGCTGATAAAATGCAATAAAATATATCTGGGTATTTGGTAAGTCCCCGTTATTATTTTTACTTATTACACTGTTCGTTCGTCTCTGTGGCCCGTCCTGTTCACAACTGAAACTTGGAGACGCGTCAACCAACAGAAGACAACTTTACTTTCACTCAGTAAAAATCGAGATAAGGCCCAAGATATAGTCACATAAAAAAACGCTGGTCGCCGTTGATCAGATTGCCTAGAGGATATAGGAACATTATGAAACACTTACTGCTAATAATATCTACATATATATATACACACGGAAAGGGGACGAGACATATCTCGTCCACTCCGTCATCCCTGATTAAGTTACAAGGCGCACATTATGTCTAGCCTATCCTGTCTGGTCAGTTATTATTTAATCTTTAATCACTTTAACAAGTATCGCTTGTCATTACTAACTATTTATTTCGCCACATGATATTACACTAGTCACTTATATAATTACACATAATGAATTAGAAGTGAATTGTATTCTGTCAATTATCAGTCGCCTAGTGTATTTATTAGTCAACTAAACCATCTCTTTCTGTGCGATAGCGGGTGATTAAATCTACCTTACAACTGAAGCATCTAGAATAAAAATAGCTATGCGTTATTTAATTCGCTAGTCTTAACACCTAGAAAATCCCAGTGAATTCTAATGATAAACTTAACACATTAAATCACGAAAAAGGCTAATTTCTATTAACACAATCAGAAATGAAAAAATCTCCACGAAATGCTAATAACGCACTTTCACAATGGCTCTAGAATAACGAGCTAGATTATCCCAAAAAATCTGAGCGACAACTGATAATGGTTGGAGGCACACGCGGTTTATATAGGATCATCGTAGTTTGATCTCAGAAGTCTGTTACTTTTCACACTACTCGTGTATAGCGGACATTCAGGAAACTAGTTCCCCGATCAAATATTCCTCGGTCACTTCCGTCGGCCTCTGCTAACAACAACAAAGCTTCGTCTATGTAGCGGACTCCGGTCTGCGAATTTCCTGTTTTCTCGAGATCAAAGAGATACCTTTTCCCTGAAAGTATTAACATCACAGGATTTGCTCCCCTCGTAGAGAAACTTCAAAAGCTGTTACCTTCCTCGTGTTCTGCACGTGCTATCTGCCAGTTATCATAATATTGACAAATCAGCTCGCGTGAGACGCTCAGGTAAGCAAACGTGATTCGCTCCCCTGAATGAATGACAGTTTCGAAAGTTTGTAAACAAGCTCGCGAGCTCGTTTGTTATGGTCAAATAGACAAAAAGAGACGTGGATTAAAATATGGGTCAAACAGTCAGAAATTGCGTGGTTTTTGCGTAACAAATTATAAACACTAATTAAGGAAGCAAACGTGGTCGGATCTCCGTGGCTATATTTACATCACACGTCACAAAAACAGGGTGATGTTATGGATATTGAGGGAATTGTCTGAACGTTCATTGGCAGCTTTTCAGTTTGTACTTAGCTGCCAGTACTTTTGTTGGTTTCTGCTCCAGGCGATGTTTGGTTCTTGGCAGGGTATGGACTGGTTCACTCACGTCACTGGTCAAGTTTGGAGATTGTGACACCTTCCAAGAATTATCAAGGAGTAATCACGAAGCTAGTCCAGCGTCTTCAAGACCCGTCTGATGATGGAATCTAGCGTTGACAGCAGGCCACTTATACTACACACTTTGTTCCAGAGATAGCTGACAAAGCTCTCAGTGACTATCACGCCACGTGGCGTCTTGTTGGTCAGCAACATTCTCTCTCCATTTCGCTCGTGTGTGGCCATCTTTTTGTGATGCCCCAACTCTGGCTCATGCTTTTCATCTTCACCGGGATTTTTTTTTTTTTTTTTGGTCCAGTAAAGTTCTGGGAATGGTGCCAGGATCTTTTTTGAGGACATGACCAACATCATCTTCCTGCAATGGTGATGTGCATATCTTCTTGATCGCTCAGAATAAGCAGTTCGTGGGTTATGATGGTGTTTGACCAAACTTTAACCTTTATGAGTCACAAAATTGGTAACCATTACGAGAATGGCTTATTTAATTATATTTCCTATAAGACATAATTTTCCTACCTCCTCTTTGCAACCTTTTACCATTTTTACTTCCTCCTTCTTGCAGCCTGCACAAACCGTGCATGTACACGTACCAGTGTGAGGACCGTCTGAGGTGTGGTAAGAAAAATACATGCTGTGCCAAATACTGGGGCATATGTAGCCATGCCCGCGATTGCTGTGATCCATTGCACAAATGCCTTGAGGTAAGTCTGAGCGTTGCACTGACTGTTCTTTTTTTTTTTTTTTAAGCAAAGATACACACCGCATAATAATGTACTTGTAATTCTTAAAAGAACGTGATGGTTTCGCCATGTTTAATGCAAGCAATTTTCTGCCCTTTTTTTTAAGGTTTCATATAGCTTTAAAGTTAAAGTGTCGGTTCTTTCCAGTTATTTTTAAGTGCAGTTAATATTATAGATAGTTGAACAGTATTGTGAATGAAAAATAATAAAACATTAAATTGAAGCCAAAAATAAATAAATAAATAAAAACTTAGTTTAAATGTACCGGCCCCAAAAACTGGCTTCCCGTATTAGCACTTGATACAGGCGGCACTGTCTCATCCTTTCAGAGTTAATCAGATCAAGTTATTAAAAAACCGAAGCTTGGAGAAGGACTTCTCTGATAATGTCAAGAAATAACGAAATAAAAATGTAATCTTCTTCTTCTTTGATCCTTAGCCGCCGACCGTCAAAGCAGTCAGTGGCCATCACGCCTGGTGGCGTCTTGTAGGGCAACAACAAATTGATTCCACTTTGCTCGGTCGGTGGCCATCCTTCGTACAGTGCCCCAACTCTGGTTCATTCTTTGCATCTCAGCCTCCACAGTCCTCCGCCAAGTTGTTTTTGGTCGGCCTATCTTTCGTTTTCCTTCAGGGGTCCATAGCATAGCTGTTCTTGTGATGGCATCGGGGTCTCTTCTGAGGACATGGCCAACCCAGCTCCAGCGTCTGCCAGCTATGATGGTGTGCATGTCCTCTTGCTTGCTCCGAGTAAGCAGATCTTGGTTGGTGATGGTATTCGGCCAAAAGATTCGGAGAATTTTTCTTAGGCATGTTGTGTGAAAAGAGGACAATTTCGACATTTCCTTCTCTGTAACTCTCCAGCATTCCGCACCATAGAGAAGCACAGAAAGCACACAGCTCTGATATAATCTTAAATAAATGCAGCGAAAGTTGTCGTCAGTCTGAAACTTTAAAACAAAAGTCGGCGAAAAAGCACTTATGTACCTATTCCTTTACAGATTAATAGATTATAAACTATGATAGCCCAGTGTGCAAAGAAAGCATATTACACACATGAGAAAGAGCAGCCCACACATTTTGTTCATATCACGAAACGAGGGGAGGGCTGGGTATGAGCTTATAGAAGACATGTGCACCATAGGGAGTTAAAAGGTTGATGATTCAGAGAGGAAAGTTAGAACACTTTGTCACAAAACACAATATTGCTAGAAGAAAATATACAGAACAAGAGAAGCTCCTGGACAGTTTAGTAGCATGGCATGAGAGCGACAAGAGAGATACAAGCTATAAATAAATACAGTTTTAAAGAAAATTGTACAGAGAATAGCCAGTCAGAAGTAACAGAAGTATACAACTTGCTAAGAGAAACTACGTGATAATTTTCACGCTGAGAACAGACTCAAATACCATCTGGTCAACAAATTTAACAAATCGAGCAGACAGCTCGCAAGTGTCCATGTGGGGAAGACATCAAACATTAGAACGTGATTGTTGCGCACATATTCTTGTGTGTGGCGCACAGATTACTGTAAATACGCATACAAATGTAAAATGTATTTATGTGTCTGATAAAAATATATTTATCTTTGAATTCACGTTTTTCAGTCTAAAGGGACAGAACTCAGATTAGGCGATGGGTATTCATTCTGTGAGTTATCGGTTCTGGTTTCTTCTTCTTCTTCTTTCGTTCGCTTGAACTATATTGTCTATATCTGCAATGTTGTTTCTTGTATAAACTTCACTGTCTTTTGTAGTTATTCAAGATATTTTCGAGCTCTAATTTTTTGCTGTAGCCGTCTTTTTTACTATTGACGCCTTCAGCATTCCAGTGCATTATTTTAAATGGTCTTTTCTTTGCTTGGCCAGTAGCTCTATTCTCATGCCTCCTGGCTCCACGGGGCAATTGAGAAGGACCCCCAGTAGTAGGGGTTGGGCCCTTCCGAGGCAGAGGGCCCGGCACTGCGCCTGCATGGGTGTCCGTCACAGGGCGAGTGCCATAACGTTTTGCAGATATAGGCATACTTCCATAGCGCATGTGCGTGGCATCCTGATTGCTGTGGTGCGCCTCTTGGCTGGTTGCCTCCGTCTTCAGCACCTTGACTTGCTAGGGCAGACTGTGGTCTTGCTCGAGTGTAGGAGGGCCTGGCCAGTCTTGGTTTTTCAGCCGCTGATGGCTGTACTTGAGCCCCATCTCCACGTCAAGGAGCTGGCCTCGATGGGGATCGGTTCTGGTATCTTTCCTGAAGATCGAACTCAGCGGAGGAATCTAGATTTACATTGATCTATTCTGTGTTTGGTTAGGAATAGATTGTTCTTGCTTCAGAATATCTATGGCCCTGATCTATGTGTAGTTCTTGTCTATGTAGGACGAGTATGTCTTATATCTTGATATCTTAGTATGTTTTAGTGGAACTATTTTTCCTTGTACTGTACTTTGGGGTCAGGTGCTTTCGGCGCATGAAGATAGGTTAGAGCGTTCTTCGGTGATGAAGGAGCCTGGCGGGACGTCATGTTTTAGACCTGTCCAAAGTTTGTGATCTCTTCGATTCATTATGGGAACGAAGATAGTTTCTTCTAGGATTGTTAAATCCATGAGTTCCCCATTGTT
The DNA here is from genome assembly GCA_024509875.1 of Oreohelix idahoensis. NCBI lineage: Eukaryota > Metazoa > Mollusca > Gastropoda > Stylommatophora > Oreohelicidae > Oreohelix > Oreohelix idahoensis. Next base: position 1,271,494 of record JAMPIV010001843.1, on the reverse strand, counting down.
GATTCAGTAACGCCAGGAGAGTGTTTGTGTTTGCTAGTATATTTCGTATGGCAAGGTAAAGAACTGTTCACTGAACTCTTTCATTCCTAGGCTCAGATGGGCAGACGTCGATATGAATTTACCTATGTATATGTCGGGACGACATATTATCTAGCAGCACTAAATATGTTTATATGCAGCAATTATGAGGACAGAATATGCTGATTCTTATAGAATCATTTATTGTTGATGAACAAGGCTTCGATTGAAGATTTGCTATACACCCGTATAGTGAGCGATGCTCAACAGGGAACCAGAAGCCATTTTGGAATTCTATTTATTTTTTAATCCTACTTATTGCCGATCATCAATCAGAGAACGGGAATGTATCCTTATTATCAGGTGATGATTAAGAGATCACTATTATAAAGAAAACCCGATCCTAGTGGGTTAACATTATCTTCACAGAGATTTGCTGTAATTTACCTAAAGGAATCTTCGCTAGAAAGAGGTCCTGTTTAGGAGTCAAGTTTGAACAGTATTTATGAACTGACATGCTCGGTCAGTAAGGCCTGATGATTGTATTTATAAACAATGGAAATCTAAGTGCTTGTTTACAGATGTTCCATTGCAATGTTATTCAACATGAATGCTAATTTATGATGGTAGTCCATTGATCAACACTATGCTGTTTATGTCGACTTGTGTTCCTGTAACGATGCTCGTACTGTCCATGTGTACGTCCTAATAAATAATACGAAACGACCACAGTGGTCCAGCCATCCTTGACTTCCACCTGTGTTTGGAGTGAGTGACCTGTGCACCTGTCGAACTATCATCCATTCGCGTTTGTCATATTCGATGTTCACACTCACCCATTGCACCAGTATACATGCACTTAACAGTACACCTTGTCAGGGCCCCAACAGTCGGTAATCTGACCTATGTACCGAACATTGTGACTGGACGAGCTCTATCAATAAAAAGACCAGTCCATACTAATCTTGTGCTCGAAAAAAGCATTTATCAGTGATCTTAAAGGCAGTCGGTTCCACGAGCGGAGCAGTCTGAGAGCCTGGCATTCCCCGGAACCCGCGTATGGCGATGAGAGAAGAGTGAGAAACCGCCAACTTGATGAACGAAATAGACCTGTGTAGCAGCAAACGATTAAGACGTGTGGGTTTTTTTCCTGTTCATCTTGGCCGAAACATCTGCACTTATGTTTTTCAAGTGGTAAACCTGCTCCTTTCATTTTTTGGTGGCAAATTATTTATTTTGTATAAAGTTTTATTGTTTTTGATCTCAGCTTTCTAATTTATAAATCATAAGATGATTTGTACTACGAGCTTCTTTGTCCTAATAAAAACCATGTACTTAAAACACAGTAACTGCAACCAGTGGCGTCTTTAGGATTTTTTTACTGGGCTATTCGAGTGGGAGGCTCTTATTCTGGGGCTCAATCTTCACCTCCCCGACCTCACGGTGATAAGCCATTTTGTTATGATACACTCTACGTGATTCTTAGCATACATAATTTAAAAGGTGAATAAATATCCTTAACTAGTTTGTAATCTTACGTATATAAGTGCAACACATACACATACACACACATATACACACACCTGATGGGCCACCCAGCACATATTCGAAAAAAAACTGTCTTCAACAAGCAGATCCAAGACGCCCTGCTCTATATGCGTCACTGACTATCACTACGTTGACACAGTTATCAAAGCACTATAACTATCATGAAAAAAATTGTTATCATATCTTCTGCTAACATGTCATTCGGTACCAGGATCGTTATCTTCTCCATCAAGCTACCATTACAGCACTATCCCGCCTACTTCCATAATTAACAACATACAAGCCATCAAACTATATTCATAGCACCATCCTGCCCACTACCACAATTAACAACATGTTCGCCATCAAGCTACCATCACAGGACCATCCTACCCACCACCACAATTAACAACATCTTCGCCATTAAACTACCATCACAACACCATCTTACCCACCACCACAATTAACAACATCTTCGCCATCAAGCTACCATCACAGTACCATCCTGCCCACCACCACAATTAACAACATCCTCGCCATTAAACTACCATCACAGCACTATCCTGCCCACCACCACAATTAACAACATCCTCGCCATTAAACTAAAAACAAAAACTACCATTAAAGCACCATCCTGCCCACCACCACAATTAACAACATCCTCGCCATTAAACTAAAAACAAAAACTACCATTACAGCACCATCCTGCCCACCACCACGATTAAAAACAACATATAAGCCAGTGACAATGAGTATTCGTTCATCCGTTCATTTTCCTTTTACGCCCTATGGAGCATGGAATCAAGAAGAGAATAGGAATAGCCAAAGCTACATTCAGCAATAAGAGAAAAATACTAACATCTAAACAACTAACTCACACTTTCAAAGTGAACATCGTCAAATGCTATATAAATTCTTCATTAATGTGTGGTGTAGAAACACGGACAATGAAAAAGCAATTGGAAGAAATGGTTAAGGCTCTCGAGATGTGGATATATAGAAGAATGGGGCACGTCTAATGGAAAGATAAGAAATATAAATAAAAGAGGTCATAGAAAACCTAGGTATAAAAATAGAATTAATGAAGATCAAAATTAGGCAACTAAAATATTTCGGCCGTATAAAAAGACATAACACCGTGCAGAAGATCATAAAAGATGGCAGAGTTGAACGCAAACTTGCAAGAGGAGGACAATGCCATAAGTGGGAAGATAACATCAAGAGATGAACAAGAAAGAGTCTATCAGAGAGCACCATCGCGACAAGAGATGAACAAGAAAGAGTCTATCAGAGTGCACCATCGCGACAAGAGACAGAAGACTTTACAGGTCAACTGCAGCTGACCTTTGTTGCGGATATGGCAGCTGATAAAGATGATGATGATGATGGAGCATGAATTGACCGCAGCAGCTAATCCAACTTGCTGGGAACCTGCGCTGAAACATTCAAGTGCTCTTGCAGCATTTGTTTCTGCAGCAAATTGTTTTACATGTTGAAGTTGACAGCCTCACGCACAACCTCATATTAATCGTCTTTTACGACATGCCTGAGAAAGAAGTATTCCTATTCATTTTTTTCTCTGCCCCCCCTCAGAGACCCCGGGGAGCTACACGGGGCGCGGCCATCATATTGATCGTTGTTGTAGCAGATATCACCACTATCCCTGGTGTCACAGCGTGAATACTTTGGCTACCATCATAACCACAACACCTTCATCGCCATTATCTTCCTTATTATCATAACTATTATCATAACTAAAATTAATAATTATCCACAGGCAGAAGGATTCTACTACAAAAGGTGCCTTTACTCTAACAATTCGGGTGAGAAAGGGGTTCCATATAGAAGCCGTCATCTCTTGCTAATGTTTAAATGCATAATGACTGCTCTGATCGCCAGACAAGGACACCACTGCACGCATCTGTAAACGCTTTACCCCAGAGGCCGTCATCTTTTGACAATGTTTACATGCACAGTGGCTGCTCTGATCGTCAGACAATGACACCATCGCACGCATCTGTAAACGCTTTACCCCAGAGGTCGTCATCTCTTTAAATGTTTACATGCACTATGACTGCTCTGGTCGCCAGACAAGGACACCACTGCTCGCACCTTTAAACGCTTTACCCCAGAGATTGTCATCTCTTGATAATGTTTACATGCACAATGACTGCTCTGATCGCCAGACGGTGACATCATGGCACGCATCTGTAAACACTTTGCACCAGAGGTCGTCATCTTTTGACAATATTTACATGTACAGTGACTGCTCTGATAGCCAGACAAGGACACCACTGCACGCATCTGTAAACACTTTACACCAGAGGTCGACAACCAGTCGATCGTACTATACTAGTGAGGGATCATTAGCTAGATCTCAAAATGGCGGAGGAGGCTAGGAGCACGAATGTTTAAGCTATAGACATTTCAGACTAGTCGTCTCACGCCAGCACTTAAAGGTGCGGTATCCTCAGGACTAGAGGCATTATTTCCTCATTGCTCTAGCTTATTAATATTCACTTGATTCACGAACTACTAAAGACGGGAAAGCGATCTTTTCTCTAAAGTGGTTACCATTTGGTTTAATATAATTTATTTTGAAATTTTCACCGTTGTAGCAGATCGGGCGGCACAGATAAAAGTTAAATGTATTTTTCAGTTGTTCCTAATTTCCTAATACTCTGAAACCTGAAACCAGACATGATTTTATCAAGGTGAATCATTAGAGTGCTCAGTGTGTCTAAAGTAGATTCCCACAGATCCTGTGATACCTGCCAAAATCTTTCTAGATTCACATTACTCCTGAGAAACATAGTCAGGATTAGTCTCCCGTTGTACATTCAGAGTAACCACAAATATTTACTAACTAGCAATAACCGGTCAAACTTGACGGGTTTTTAATTATAGTGTGCTGTTTCCGTTCCAGGAGAAGTACATTCTTAGTGTTTTTGGTTTCTTTCCATTATACAGTGTAATCAAACTGTTCATGAACACCGTCATTTGAAGGCTTTTCTTTGTTGATTTTAACTATTTTCGGGAGAGTATATATAAAATGGAAACAATACAATTTTTCAACACGGTTGCATTCCTCAGCTGTGAACAACGTACACACGGCGAGAATTATGTTATTTTAGATTCAATTTAAAAGTTCTTTGATGACAAGATTTCGTGTGAAAGTGCGTGGATTGTTTTCAAAGAGTGTTCCCTGATAATAGGTGGTTTTAAAAAAAACTTTCAAGTTTTCATGATTTGTACATCGGGTGAGGGCTCATGCACACCAATTTTTACGCACTTTTTCTGTGTCGAGCGCTACTAATTTCGTGAAAGAATATTAAAAGAAACCAAAGAAAACCAAAGTATTTGTTTTATATAACACCCACGCCGCGCAAGTTGCACACCGTGCGTTGCGCACTTTTTTTTTTCAGGCGCGAGTTACTATTTTGAGTGAGACCGACCGACGTAACATACATCGGTAATTATGTTAGTTGGGATGGGATGGGATAAACTGTGATTACGGGATGTAGAAAGCCGAAGACACGCGAAAGAAGTAAAAATTACCAAACGTGGCAACTTGGTCGTGACGTAGAATGTCGAGAGCAGTGCTGCGAAGTAAGGTCATCGATTGTTGAAAGAGAACCATTTAAAAAGTCTCAAATTTCTGAAATATTCCCACTGAAGCCGAAAACAGGTTAAGAAAATGTTCTTTCTGAGAAGGCAAAGAAAGATTAGGACTAACCCTACGACAGGCATGTCGTGCAATACCACTAATATAAGTTAATGTATGAGGTTGGCAAGCTCATCACGTAAAACAGTATGCTACTGACACCACTAGTACTAGAGCACATGAAATATTTGATGCAAGATTCTTGTACTAGAATCAACAGCACAGTGTGCTCTATGGTCCATGAGGGGTGAAAAGGGAAAAAAGAATTACACGTTTTGTATGTGTGTGGGACCTAAGACGCGTCAGCAGTGAGGAATGCAGTTTGCGACCCATAGCCTAGACTGCTTGCGTCAGGGTCAGCGAACCAGAACTGACCAAGACCCTACTCCACCTCCAAGTGGTGGTCCTGGAAACAGGCTGCATCACTGCAGTCTGGCTGAATGAGTAGTGATCGAAGAGGGAAGGCTAACCCGGTCCCTAAAATGCCGTGCTGGAGTCGGATGTGTCGGCCGAAAGGCGCAAATATCGTAGCTTCGCTGTAAACTGACACAACGCAATCAACGTCCTATTCAGGATGAAAGAGGAAGAAGTATGTGTGTACTTTCAACCAACAATTTTTTTTCTATCATCATCAACATAATTACCATCAGTCCCCTGCGAAACACTTGCCTTCAACAAAGTCACGCTGTTTTTTTTTTTTTTTTTTTTTTGTTTTTTTTGGTCTTGGTGTTTGTAGAAGATTTGGTAACACTGGCTAACAAAAAAAAATTTTTTGTTTCTATCTCTAACATTTCTATGTTTTTCTGGTCAATTTTAATGCGCTGTTTTTAAATCTGCAAACCGTTTTTCTCTATCAGGTCGGGATCTCTAGAAATACGCAATTGAAGTTTTTTTAACAATGCATACAGTATTACATCATTCGTACAAGAAGTATAACAGTTATGTAGGCTTGAATTTCTTTGCAGTCGACTTTCGTCGGTGAATGGCATGTGGTACATCGTGATGAAGCATCCAACAATAATCGGCAAGCATGGTCACACTCCACCGTCCTTGATAACGTGACTCCATTACGGCGATATCTTTATGGAATCGTTCTCCATGTTCATCGCTGACTTCGCCAAGGTTGTCAGGGAAAAAGTCAAGATGCGAATCGAGCAAATGGATTTTGAGGGACATGTTACAGCCCATAATTCTGTATGCATCTATACACTGCTTAACAATATGCACATAGTCGACAGATTTGTGATTTCCCAGAAAGTTATCGACGATCGATTTGAATGTCATCCATGCGCGAAGTTCACTACCATGTAACAAGTTCTCGAATTGTTTGTCTGCAATAACTTTCCTAATCTGAGGTCCTACAAAGATACCTTCCTTTATCTTTGCATCGCTAACTTGCGGAAACTTTTCTCGAAGATAAGTGAAAGCTTTGCTCGTTTTATCTAACGCTTTTACGAAATTCTTCATGAGCCCCAACTTTATATGTAACGGTGGTAAAATGATGCTGTCTTTGTTAACTAATGGCTCGTGTATTACATTTTTTATGCCCGAGCTGCATACGATCCCTGATAGGCCACACCTTTCTTGCATAATGTTCCTGTCTGTTGCGGCTGTCCCATTCACATAGGAAGCAACAAAATTTAGTATACCCAGTCTGCATGCCCGTGAGTATTGCAATGACCTTTAGGTCTCCACAAATCCGCCATTGGTAGTCATTGTACTTTATTTTTGCCAAAAGTATAGCCATATTGTCATAAGTTTCTTTCATATGAACAGAGTAGGCGACTGGAATTTATGAAAATAAATTTCCGTTATGCAATAACACGGCTTTTAGACTAGTCTTGGAAGAGTTGATGAAAAGTCGCCATTCGTTGACTATGTGCTCATGACCGAGGTGCACCATTAGACCGTTTACATCTTTGCAATAGCAAATGTCACCATCCATCTCAAAGTATTGAACAAGTTTTCTGTGTCTATGACGAAATTTAGATATCGGAGTATTGGGCGCTAAAAGATTCCATTCTTTGAGTCGCGAACCGAGTAATTCCGCTTGTCCTTTGGTAAGAGCGAGATCACGTATTAGATCTGAAAGTTCTGAATAGTTAATTAAGTGAACACCATCATTCACCGGTATATAATCCGAGTCAGAATTAGTTTCTAAAGCAGGTAAACTATCACTTTCTGATGGTTCATTCACGTCCAACGGATATTGTTCTGGTGGAACTGGGATCAGACACGTGATTGGATCATGAGGCACTGGTTTCGAAACCGATTCAATATTTGGATAAACCACAGACTTTCTAGTTTTAAAAGTGAAACAATGGATATTTATCAAGCAGAAGTAACAATCAGTAGCTAGATTTGTCGGTTCACGCCATATTACTGGCACTCCAAAAGGCATCGACTTATGCTTCGGCGATTTTCATAACCAACTTGCCAATGTATTTGCACAAGTCGAACAAACTGCATTTGGCTTCCAAGATTTATTTGCATCATCAACTTTTGAATCGAAATAAAGTTCATATGCTTTCTTTAGTAATGGTGTAAAGTTTTTCTGATGAACACGATCGGTAAAATATCCGCACACGTAACAGAACAGATCAGCCGAATTTCTACAACTTCTAGAAGCCATATTTTGCTCAGAATTATTTCAAAATACAGTAACTATTTGAAAAATAGCGTAACATATGTCATGCATCTTTTAGCAGTATAAAAAGTAGAATTATTTTGCTTTTTATTAATTTTTAATAAGTTATATAGTAAAAATGAAACGGAGCAAATAACGGTTTCCCAAAAAATATATTTATTCACAAATATCTTAAGAACCCGATGTGATAGAGATAAACGGATTTCAAATTTGAAATCAGCGCAAGAAACTGACCTAAGAACACTTATTCTTATATATGAAAGAAAAATGTTGTTTGTCAGTGTAATCAGCCCCATACCCAACCCTCTCATATCGCTCCCTACGACATGTCTGGTAGGTTCTGGCTATAGTTGTCTTCGCTCCCACGTTCGGGCCTCCGTAACACGTTGGGAGACATTTTTTAATATATCATTCATAATCATCATTTTTTTTATACAGCGATGTCCCACGCTCTTTCTTTATTTATTTATGCCCTACACATTTGCCGTGCACGTTAATGTCCCACAAATGTTCTGTGTATATTAAAATACTGTTTTATTAAGCTAGTAATTACTTAAGACTGTTGGAATTGGCAACAAACGCAAAGCTAGTAGAGATGAACGCATGAGAGGATGTATCCGTCGCGTATACAACCAGCGAGCTACAGGAACAGTTAGCATTCTCACTCTTCAACATATACTGAGGGAGACTGAGCACCTATGGGTTTGCCCGGGGTGCAATGATGTCGATTCTGTTCAACAATAACAATAGTAATGACGTCATTGCTGTAAATAAATTAATCTTGTTATTGTTCATCGTCAAACCCAAAGTTGACTCAATGGTCCCACTGTGTCATCAAACATAAATTATTTGAGCCCACTAGTCGTGCCAGTCATCACACAGAAGTGCTCCACCCTACACACGAAATTTACACGTCCTTTTGTATGTGTACTATTTAAATTTAAAACAATACTAATATATAGATAAAGAGCAGTCATTCGTAAGACAGAATGGAGAAGATCACTAGCTAATAGAAGTGATAGGCTCACCGGGAATCGAACCAAGGGTCACCAGAACGGGGACATCACCTAGCTGCGAGAGTGAATCGCGAAAGGACACAAAGCCAACACCACCACCCCCTTCCTTGTAATCTTTGGTCTAGAATCTCGAGGGTAAGACAGGTAGCAGGAGATCGAACAACACACGGAAAAGAGAACTGGAGACATAAATGAAAGTGATGACCAAAATAGGGAAAAACCTATGAGCGGATGGTACAGAACTGTAAACACATAAAGAAGGGAAACCCGAGGCCTGTTAACAGTAAATAAATATATAATACGTATATATAATAGGGGAATAACAGAAGTGATTGCGTCATTAATAGGCAGGATTGCCCTAGGTAAATTTCCGGTGTTATGTGTTGCGGGTCGCGCTAATAGCCCCTGTCATCGAAGCACTATTTTTGTGGTGCTTAGATGGCAGGGGGGATAGTGTGATTCGCTTCCGTAGCTAGGCGGTGGTGTCGCATGGAAGGTCCTGGGTTCGATTCCCCGGTAAGCCACTCACGTCTGTTGTTTTTCTGTTGTCTTGATTTCTACTTCTTTATTTCTCACGAGTGCTTGAAAACATACCTTTATGTGTGCATAATATTTATGCCCAGAACTGTATGACGTAGCATGAATTTTGTTGAAAGCCTATGCTCCTGTCTGAGCTGAAAAGTAATGAATGAATGACCTACTTAGTTTCAACATTTCATTTCTGGTGTCATCCATTTTTATATGTTGGTCACGTTACTCAGACATCACATTTCCTGGCAGTACTAAGAAATCATCTCTCACAAATCTTTTTTATTCCCAAGGATTAGTTTTAAAACCAGACGGGCAATGTATCCAGGACGTAGGGGATCTCAGTCCTGCTTGAATAGAGCGTCACGCAAATAGTTGTAGCAATTGTGTGTTCTGCCGACCATGGTAGGCAATTCTAGTTACATAGAGTAAGTAATGCGTCAAAACATAAGGGGAAATAATTATCTTGTGATCTTTCTACTGCATGTCCTGATGACGTCACTAATTCTCATTTGGTCATATCATTCTATTCTATTATATGTCAGCTTCTTTGGATCTTTGTAGTCTAACTTTATCATGACTTATGGTCAATACATCATTAAACAAAACCGAAAGACCTGCGCCGTTTTGTTAATGGGTGTTCTGTTTAGCTTTCACGGTGCAATGTATTTTCCCGAACAGGTGGCGGGATTTTTTCATTGTTCGTTACATATGTTAATATGAGAATACGTCCCATAAAGCTAAAATAAATGTCAAAGGTGTAATTTTTTTTAAATTCTATAACACCACACGTTGAACCTTGGTGAGAAATTAATACAATATAGGGGGGGGGGGGGGGGGGGGGGGGGAGGCACGATATTTGAAGTTCCAAATAGATGTCTATAAAGGAACCCCCGGATGAGGTTCGCGTCACTTCACATGGTGGGCGCCTCCCCCCCCCCCCCAATCCCCCGAAAGACGTGCCCATAAGAGAGATCACAACAGAATGTAAAGCTAGGCTTTATTGCAGGCCGTAATCTCTTCTATATTTGGACGTGCATTCTAATACAGCTGACGGACATTATATCTAGATTGAAAGGTGCACGCCTCGCCAACACGACATAAAACTCTAAATTTAAAAAAGGAAAAAAAGTGATGAATAGACGTTTTATGAAGATAACTGTGAATATAACTGATCATGAATTAATATTAATGGAGATTTTTACATGGGTATAGACCAACAGTGGCTCAGGGCACACCACAAAAACAACTACATAAAATACGAATAAAATGAAGAATAAGTAAAAAAGAAAAAGGAAATATGGCCTAAAAAATAAGTAGAAGAAAAACAACAAGACGAGGTTGAACAAGGGAGAGAATACGAGCAATAACAAGAAAAAGATGAACATGAAGTTAAAATTGAAGGGAGGAAAAAGTAGGTCAATAACAAACGACAGAAGAGAAGAATGAAACACGGAGAATAAACTAAATACGAAAATAATAACAGCGCCAATAAAAACAGTAACAACAAAATCGTTCTCCCCGTAAAAGGTCAAAATAAAGGTCAAGGTAGTCCCCAGGAGCTGCTGTCGTAAAGAGGGGGTGGGAGTGAAGTGTTAGAGATCATCTATACCAGATCTCAGATTTATTTAGTGCGGTGACCCGCTCCCTTCATTTGCTTTCCCTAACTCAAGAGAAGAGCTAGGTACTTTCAAATGAAATACGAGGAGAGCGGTATAGCTTCATTTACCTCCGCTCATCCATCATCTCAGGAGAGTCTACCCTGTTCAACCTAACCTTCGGTTATAATTAGTTTATTCATTGTAATTTTATTTTCCCTTATGCGTGATATTTACATCATAATGTTGTTAAAGAATATAATACACAGTGTGATATATTTACATCATAATGTTGTTAAAGAATATAATACACAGTGTGATATATTTACTTCAGAACTTGTTGGTATTTGGTTGCCCTTTAGTATTTATAATATAATTATTTTTTTGTTTTTACAGTTTCCATGTGTTAAAGTTTTTGTAAATCTGTTATTTAAGGTACCCTGACTTCTCGCCGTACGTCACTTTTGGTAGTTTTTAGTGTTATTGTCATACTGCC